>WBMN01000032.1:0-294106 GCA_010367425.1 Teratosphaeria destructans | reverse complement strand
ACGAAGATAAGACCTTATATATTATAATTCTCGATAAGTAGTATTAGTTACTTATAGCTAGTAAAACAACTAAGAAGAATAGGATGCTCCTTACTAAGGCAGTAGCTTGCTAGATCTTTAAGCTATAATACTCGCTAGAGTATTTTAACGAGCTTAAAGCCTTTAATATCGAAGTAACAACTATAAGATAAGAAGATAGTAAGCTACTTCTATATAACTATACTAAGGTCTTAACGTAGCTTATAAGGAACTAACTCGATAAGACTAGAGCTTGCTATCTTACTTAGTACCTTATTACTACTCTCTAGTATTAGGGATAGTTATATAATATACTCGCTATAGCTAAGGAGATAGGTTTTAATATCTCTATTACTCTTATTTAAGGTAATACTACTACTCCTCTTAGCCTAAGCGACCTTATTTATAAAGTAGCGAGTACTATAGCTACTAGAGCTAAGCGCTCTAATAATAATATAGCTATAGATAGCCCTAAGAGAAAGAGGACTAAGGCGAGCTAGGGGAATAATAGAGACTCTATTAAGTAAGAGGAGGATATCTTCGATTAAGTAGCTAGGGTTAGGCGATATAATACTTTCTTTTATATATAAGGTAAGAAGAGGAACCTAATACCCTCTAAGACACTTATTAATAGTATAATTAAGGACGACTAGAGCTTCTTTTAAAAGGTAGCAGATTATTATATAAGTAAGGCCTAAGCTTGCTACCTATAATTGTAGCTGCCCTCTAGACAGTAACGATAATCAAGACATCACAACTATAACACTTACTGTTGCTTGTTGGCGTGAATTGACAAGTCTCATAGCTGCCTACACACCGCTGACTGCAGTCTGTCTTCTACGACCGGTAATAACGCTAGAGCCTTCTGATTGATACATGTGGATCGGCGAAGATGCCGGTCAAATCACCATATCAAGATGTCGACATCCCTGCTCTGGACATGTGGGCTTTCATGTTCAACCAGCCTAGAGACTTTCCTGACTCCCAAGGTGAACAACGGCCCCAAATAATGCAACGACCATTCGCTAAGACCCACAGTAATTTATCGCGCCATCAGCTCACCTAGACACTACACCTTCGCGGACGTTAGAGCGGCCGCCACATCATTCGGTGAAGGCCTCTGCAATCTTTGGGACTGGCAAAAAGGCGACGTTCTCGCCATATATGCCCCAAATGACGTCGACATTGGACCCATCATTTACGGCGTATTCTTCGCAGGGGGCGTTGTCTCACCCGCGAACCCAGCCTACAGCTCATCTGAGCTTGCATTTCAGTTGAGCAATGCGGGCGCACAAGGTATCGTGACAACCCAGGCCTTTCTTCCCAATGCGCTCGAGGCTGCGAAAGAGGCCAATGTGCCTGCTGATCGAATCGTACTACTCGGTGACGATCGAGACGAGACACACAAGACAAAGCACTGGACGAACATTCAAAAGACTTCGGGTGCGCTACGGTATCGTCGACGAAAGCTGGTTCCTGACAAGGATTTGGCTTTCCTTGTCTACAGCAGCGGCACGACTGGCCTTCCCAAGGGCGTGGTCAGTGTCCTCTCATCGGTCCAAGGGACTTCTCTTAGCTGACCAAAGCCTAGATGCTAACCCACACAAACGTAATCGCCGACCTCTGCCTCATCAAAGGTTCCGTAGGTCACCACTACCAAAGCGGCCATGACAAGTTCCTAGGTGTTCTGCCCTTCTTCCACATCTACGGCCTCACGGGCTTAGTCCATCAACCTCTACATCGTGGCATCGAACTCGTGGTAATGCCCGCCTTTGATCTCAAAACATTTCTCCAAGCCGTACAAGAACACAAGATCTCTTTCATCTACGTCGCCCCACCCGTCATCGTCCGTCTCGCCCGCGACAAGCTGGTAGAAGACTACGACCTCTCCTCCGTGCGCATGATCACGTCCGGCGCCGCGCCCTTGACGCGAGAGCTCGTCGACACTGTGCATAAACGCCTCAAGATCAAAATCAACCAAGCCTACGGTCTCTCTGAAACATCCCCCATGACGCACACACAACCATGGTCCGAATGGTATTCCTCCGTTGGCTCAGTGGGCAAACTCTTCCCCAACATGACGGCCAAGTACGTGCTACCCGATGGCTCGGAAGCTGGTGCGAACGAAGCTGGAGAATTGTGGTTGAGTGGACCCAACATCTTCCAAGGGTATTGGAAGAATGAGGAAGCGACGAGAGATGCCGTGGCAGAGGAGGACGGGCTGCGGTATTTCAAAACGGGGGATGTAGGGTATCAGGATGCTGAGCATAACTTTTACATCACCGACAGGGTTAAAGAACTAATCAAGTATAAAGGGTAGGACACACTTTCCATAAATTACAGCTCTAAGCTTACACTCTCCGAGCTTCCAAGTCGCCCCGGCCGAGCTCGAAGGCAAGCTTATGGACCACCCTCTCGTCAACGACGTCGCCGTCATCGGCGTGCACGATGCAGAGAACCATACCGAAGTCCCTAGAGCATATGTAGTGCATTCTGCAGGCGTGGATAAGACTTCCCCGCAGGATGCGGACGATATCGTCAAGTGGACCAGCGAGAGGGTAGCGAATCACAAGCGTTTGCGCGGCGGCGTGCGCTTTGTCGAGGAAATACCGAAGAGTGCTGCCGGCAAAATTTTGAGGAGAATGTTGAAGCAGAAGGCTAAGGCTGAGGATGATGGTCCGAAGGCTAAGCTGTGAGCAATTGGTTGGTCATGTATGCAAATGCCTTGACCATCTGCACCGACTAATATGAACATCGACAGAGAGTACGAGATAGCATGTAATCGTACTCGACCACCTTCGAGCTGTTCTGTCGTCGCCGCTGCTGCGATCTACACACAGCTTACAGCATTGTGAGCCGTGGGCCATGCTAGTAAGATAAATGTTCTGCGCATTAATCCTGGAATAGTAGTCCAGCAGCATACTCCACATTCCCACCCGTGGCATTGAGCGCCGCGACAGCCTGCTGCTCACTGAAGCCCAGATCCTGCAATGACTTGACACTTTCCGCTGGAAACGGATGTGGTGCTGGTGGCGGTGGTGCCGGCGCGCCGTACGGTCTTAACGGGATCTGCGGTGCTTGCTGAGGGGTCATTGGGGTCCGCATTATATTGCTCATCCTCGCCGCCCACTCCCATGGCCTCTCGTGCCCACCGGGCAGACTGTTGAAGTACTCCCATCCCATCACGCCTCCCACTGTAGGGTGCCTGGCCCGAATCGCACACAAGACCCCGTCGACTTGCGGATGAGGCACATAACCCGACCCGCCATTGCCGGGGTTGGTAAGTAAGCCAATGACTACGCGCTCGGGCCTCCAGCCAGTGGCAACGACAGTTTCGAACCAAAAAGGCGTGCTCATGTCACCCCAGCCGTTGTAGAACTGAGTGTTATACCACGCGATTTGATGGCCCCGCTCACGTTCGAGAATCCGGTAGTCAAACTCCTTGCCACTCAGGTGAGGCTGTCCAACAAGTAGTGCAGTAGCTACTGGTGCCAAGGTGATGAGAAATGCCGGCCCGAAGTCTGCTCGCAGGCGGTCAATGAGGCGGTAGACGGCGAAAAGGGAGTAATCCTCTTCGATGTCTAGATCTATGCCGTCTAGGTTGTGCTTGCGCAGCATGTCTCGGAGGGGACAGTAATAGCTTTCGAAACGCGCTGTGTCGAAACCATCAAGGCGTTCAAAGGACCCTTTCGCCGCGCCTCCCAACATGCCAAGCACTTTGATGCCAGAAGCTTGAGCCCATGCTACTTCGCGCCATAATGTGTTGAAACGTTCGTGATCCGGGTGGTGGTCGTTCAGCGTGATCTGGCCTGGTGGATCATTTAGATGGATGGCAGCTAATATGACATGCGTGGCACCGGTATTTTTCGTGACGAGCGGAAGCATGGAAATTGGAGGTCCGTCGTTGGGTCCATGGTGAGTCTGATGGTAGACGACGACCCTCGATCCAGAGTTCGACGACTCTACACTCATCGTGAGTAGATAGATTCATGCTGACGGCATATCTCGAAGTGCCCTCATGATTCCTTGTTGATTAGTCATGTTATCGAAGTCGAAGCTCACCTCCACCTTCCAATCTCGATTGCCGAAAACACCCTCACTCCCCTCTCTGCCACAACAACACGCACGCGCTTTGCGACTTACCACTGACCAAGCAGTTTTTTTTTTTTTTGCTATACCCTCAGCAATTGAACGCACTAGCGCCAACGCCTGTATCTTGTTCCTGATCGAAAGGTCAGTGTCCGCAGCACCAAGCACCCCAAGTCGCGCGACAGCGGTCATAGCGAGCAAAAGCAAACTGGGCGCGTATCCCATGCAAATATTGGCGGCGTAAACAAGCAGCGTTCTGTCCGCCCGACCGCATCTGCATCGTCTTCAACGAAAAGGAGCGTCAATCTGAGCAGACGCGCCAGGCCGGCTCTCACAGGAATCGCGACAGCGCAAGGCGCTCGAATCTTGCGCTCAGACAAAGACTCTGTGCTCTCAGCGCGTCTCGCATCCTGCCAGGGGAAGGGGCGCAGGCTCAAGACAGTCGCGGCTTGTTGAGAAAGGAAGTCGGGGGCGTATCTAGACTCTGCAACTTGCTACTGCGCACGTGTAGTAGAGCGTTGCCAGGGCCTTCTGTAGCTATAGACTCCTGTGTGAAGTGTTGAGCAAGCGTGTCTTGCTTCCGCGACCATCATATCGCTATTTCTGCTCGTCGAACAACGACCCGGCGCGCATAGAGCGCAGCCAGTCAGCCAAAGAAAACATGTCAGGTAAGCTGAAACGTACGTCCGCGACGCCGTGTCCCACCTTCGCGCACGGCTAAGATCTGTGGCAGAGGCGACGTGAGCGTATGAGAACCAAGCACAGGCTAATATGGCATACAGAAGAGCCGCGCCGCTCAGGCCGCGCGACCAAGGGTCAACACACCAAGGCTTCCTCTTCGCCTGCGCCAGACGCCAAGAAGGGCAAGGCCGCCGCAAGCAATACCAAAGGCAAAAAGGCGGCCAAGAAAGAGCAGGCAGAGGAGGAGGAGGATGAGGAGGAAGATATCAGATGTATCTGTGGTGACGACAACCCGGACGACAAGCGCCCCTTTATCAGCTGCGATGCCTGCACCGTCTGGCAGCACAATGTGTGCATGGGTATGCCCGAAGATGACGATGATGTCCCCGAGCACTATTTCTGTGAGCAATGCAAGCCCGATGAGCATTGGGAGACGCTCAATGCAATGGAGAAAGGCGAGAAGATCTGGGAGACGCGGGCGAAGCTACACAAGGCGTGGAAGAAGATGAGCGCGCAACGGCGGAAGAGCAAGGGCAAGGGCGGCGAGGAAGCAAGGCCATCATGGCTGAAGAAAGAGCCACCAGAGCCGGACACTGCTGACGGTGCCAGCCAGAGCCAAGATACGGGCACCAAAAGGAAGCGCGATTCCGCCGCCAAGACCGAGCAGGAGCAGCAAGAGGTGGCCCCCACAATAGAGGACAAATCCACGCCTCAGGCGCGGCCAGACAAGAGGCGCAAATCGTCGCAGTCCTCTGGTAAGGACGCGGCGGATGCCGGCACTGCTGTTGTAAAGATTGCGGATCTCCCGGCCGAGCGCAAGAAGTTTGCGGAAGCATTGAGCAAGACCATCACGGACGACATCCAGAAGCGATCAAAATCTGGCTTTCGCATTCCCGAGGGATCTACGGCAAAGTCAATGGGCGAAAAGTACGGCGGCTTGGTGGAGTACTCGCTGTTCATGAATCATGGGGCGCCGAAAGAGCAGTCCTACAAAGACCAGCTACGCGCGCTTCTTTCGAACCTGAAGAGGAACGCCGTGTTGGTGGAGCGCTTACTCAATGGCTCACTCACGCCCGATGAGCTGAGCTTAATGAAGGAAGAAGACATGATGAGCGAGGAGAAGCAACTGGAACAGCAGAAGTTGAAGGAGCTGCTCGATCGCCAGGCTGTTGCCATACAAGAAGAAGGCCCGGTGTACAAGCAGACACATAAGGGCTACGAGAAGGTCGAGGACGAGAGGCATTCGGCTGTAGAGACTGCACACAATCCCGCGCCAGTCAGGGAGAGAATGAGCATTGCAGAAGAAGGCGATAACGCGAGCCCAGCACCTGTTGCGAATGCAGCATCGCCCACAGAAGCGAAGAGGCCGTCTTTGCCAGGTGGAGATAGGCGCCAGTCCAGTCAGCAAAATTTCGACATCAACTCTATCTGGAACAAGACCGCTGCGCACTCGCCACCCGTTGGTACTGCGCAGCCTGTCCGGCCAATACAACAGCAGCCTCGCCGCCGCAGTTCAATGCAGCAAGCTCAACATGGGGCTGATGGCGCGAAAGAAGATCCAGACGTTGACCGATTGCTTCAAGATGATGATGAGGACTACAACCCCGCTGAGAACTACGGCGACGATACCATAGTATGGCGCGGGAGGCTGATTCACGAAACAGTCGGTGAGCCAACCGTCAACGCGCGATGGGTGGCTGGTCGCGACCTGTCAGAGACTGTGCAGTGGCGCACCCTGCTGCCCTCCAACCTGAACATCGACGGTCGCCTCGCGATCGGAAAGGCTGAAGAATATCTATGCGGCCTCCAGTACTCTAATTCGAGCGACGTCAGCGTGCTGGCACTGAAGCCCTACGATGATGCGGATGCATTCAAGAAAGTGTTCGATTACTTCTTCAGCCGTGGTAGATACGCGGTCGTTAATGGCGATAAGCCACGGATGGTGAAGGACCTGTATGTCATTCCTGTGGAGAAGGGCTCGAAGCTTCCCGACCACATCGAGAAGCTTGAGCACTGTACGATCAAGGAGCCGGTGGAGGATAGAGTCCTGCTTGCAACTTTCGTGGTTGTGCGTGCCCCAGGTTTGCCGCCTGTTGCTACGCCGCAAGCGGCAGCGGCTCCGCCAGGCGCGAATGGAAGCCACGGGAGTTTGCCGCAGCATATGAGGAATGGAGCCGGGGGTCCAGCAGGCTCGCCGCTAAACGCTCAAGGCCCAACCTTCTCACCTCAACAACAGCAGGGCGCCCATCAACCGTTAGCAGGCTACGGCGCACCCCTCCAGCCCACGCCACCGCATCCTCAAGCTTCGCCTTTCCCACCTAATCCGTATGGACCGCAAGCCGTTGCGCAGCCACAGCCACAGCAGCAGCAGTTCCAGCCTCCTCAGTACCAGCCAAGCCCAATGGTGCAGCAGATTCTGGGGCCGTTCGCTATGGCGCCGGTAGCGTTGGAGGTCCTGCAGGCCGAGCCGACGATCGGACAGGAGAAGCTGTCGAGGCTGAGGCATATTTTCGAGGAGAATGTGGCGGCTAGGACGGATGTGAACGCGTTGGCAGCCGCGCTTGCTGTGCCGATGCCTTAGATGCAGATGGGACATCTGAGGCAGAGCTAAGGAGAGACAGGAAGAGATGCCAAAGGTGGCCCAGGGATACAAAAGGGACAGCTAGGGGTAAAGGGAGGGATGTGTTAGCCAGAGACAGATCCGGCTCGACACGGTGCTGCTGCTGCTGCTCCTGCTCGCTTGAAGTTTCCGTTCCACAAATGTAAGTCAGGCTGCGATAGCTGTCGTGTCTTCGAATCAATCAATCCTTTCTGTATATATTGGTTGTGCCTGTCGTCTTGGTTCTGGTTTTCGTGCCTCAGGACTTCCACCCCACTAGCCAGCCCCGCGTATTGTGATTTTCCTCGAAACAGAGTCATGTTTCGATATATTGCCATTGCTTGCTCACTTCTGATCTGAGTTCAAAGGAAAAGGCAACACAATATGGCAGAGGAGCAGAAGATCCTTGACGCGGTCAAGGTTGGCGCGCAGACCGCGGCAGACAAAGTCAAGAACCTCACTGTCTCTGATAGCGCCTCCAGCGAGAACGCGTCGCCAGCGTTGTTGCTGGACGAGGCCACGGGCGAGCATGTGTCCAAGTCGGAGCTGAAGAAGCGGATGAAGCAGCGGGAGAAGGAAAAGCAGAAGGCAGAGCGCGAGGCAACAAGGCAGGCTCCTCCGCCAAAGAAGGCCAAGGCAGGCGCCGCGGCGGAGGAGGAGGGCCAGTTGAATCCGAATGTAAGAGTCGCCCAGCATGATGGACGAAGTAGGTGAACACTATGAGATTGACTGTCAGGTGTAGCAATACTTCGAAATCCGGTCCCGCAACATCAAGAGGATGAAGGAGGAGATGAACCCAAATCCATACCCACACAAGTTCCATGTCACGTACGATTTGCGGAACTTCGAGAAGGACTACGGGCACTTGAAGAAAGGCGAGGAGGTCAAGGACAAGACCATTGCGATCGGATGTCGCATCTACAACATCAGGACTGCTGGCGAGAATCTGAGATTTTATGAGGTGGCCGTCGACGGTGCCGAGATTCAGATCATGGCCACGAACTTGAACAACGTGAGTGAGATCACGTTTGTGGATCAGCACGATCACTTGAGGCGAGGAGACATCATTGGCGTGGTGGGCTACCCTGGTCGCACAAGCCCGAAGAAGGAGGACAACCCGGGTGAGCTGTCAATCTTTGCCCAGGAAGTCAAGCTGTTGGCACCATGTCTGCACCAGATTCCGTCTGAACATTATGGATTCAAGGATCAGGAGGAACGGTACAGGAACAGGCATCTGGATCTGATCATGAACAAAAATACGGTCGCGACATTCAAGGCCCGGGCAAAGATCACGAGATACATCCGGAACTACTTCGACTCACAAGGCTTTTACGAATTAGAAACACCTATCTTGATGAAGAACGCTGGTGGTGCTACGGCCAAGCCATTTTTCACGCACCACAACGACCTGAACATGACGCTAGCCATGCGCATTGCTACCGAGCTCCCACTCAAGCAGCTCGTAGTTGGCGGAATCCACAAGGTCTATGAAATGGGGCGGCAGTTCAGGAACGAAGGCATCGATTTGACGCATAACCCAGAGTTCACGACTTGTGAATATTATGAGGCATTTGCGGATGTTTACGATGTGATGAACAGGACTGAGGAGCTGGTCGAGGGTATGGTAAAGGAGATTTGCGGCTCATTACAAACCAAGTTCACTACGCAGACTGGCGAAATATACGAGGTCAATTGGGCGAAGCCGTGGAAGAGAGTCGAGATGATCCCGGCCCTCGAAGAGGCGACTGGCGAGAAGTTTCCTCCAGGTAACGAGCTTCACACGCAGGAGACGAACGAATTCTTCAAGCGCGTGCTCAAGAAGATGAATGTCGAGTGCACGCCTCCTCTCACCAACGCACGTATGCTCGACAAGCTCGTGGGCGACTTTATCGAGGAGAAGTGCATCAACCCAACTTTCATCACTGGACATCCTCAGATGATGTCGCCACTCGCTAAGTACCACAGGAGTAATCCGGGGCTTTGTGAGAGATTTGAGGCGTTTGTGTGCAAGAAGGAGATTGTCAACGCATACACCGAGTTAAATGACCCATTCGACCAGAGGCTGAGATTCGAGGAGCAGGCAAGGCAAAAGGCACAGGGTGATGATGAGGCGCAGGTTCTGGATGAGGGCTTCCTCACGGCGATGGAGTACGGTCTGCCACCCACGGGTGGCTGGGGTATGGGTATTGATCGGGTGAGTCATTAATTAAAAGGAGGTGTGTGGCATGTTGGCTGACTTTCTTGTGCAGATGGTCATGTTCCTCACCAACAATTACAGCATCAAGGAGGTGCTTACGTTCCCCATGATGAAGGACGAGCAGCAAGTGCCGAAGCCGAAGGCGGCGGAGGTTACAGGCGTGGAGCCGGTACCGGTTGAGGGTGTCACGCATAAGTGAGCTCTGCCTACCGAAGCGTGCGGACGAAAGCATCGCACGACAGGGCTCGTGATCAAGGTCGATGCACTGCAACAGTGTTGTTGTCTGAAGTCCAACGGACCACCGACATGCAGCCTTCGCTGCCGTCAACGCGCCGAATGCCTTTTCAAGCACCCGACTGTGCAGCGCCCCGCAATTGTTGCAGAATGTCGATTCAAGGATCAAGTTGAATCAAGCTAAGGTAAAAACTAGAGCTTCGTGCTTGATAGACAGCGTAGATACAAGGCGTCTACGGCCAACCAAAATCAAACCCATCTGGTCATCACCTCGTCACATTCTGATCCTTTGCTGTAAAGAAGTGCTTGCTGGCCGATACGCTGACAGATTTGGATATTGCATTCTTACTCGCGATTGTCACCTCGACCACTGCTGAGCATCAATGCCATTTACACATAAATTTTTGGGCGCTCTCTCAAATGCGCAGGATGTATCACAACCTTGCATGGTCCAGAATCTCGTCAGATGACTCAAAAGCAATTCACAATGACACTAAACTCACCATCATCACACTCTCAACAAATTTTCGCTCGCAGACTCGAGCCCTCCCCCCTCCCCCGCCCGCCCGCCAAGATGGGAACCGTACTCCTCCTCGCCACCTCTTAAGTATCAAACTGCCATTTCTGCAACCCACCCCTACGAACCTCTCCCTTCGACGAAGCCGCACCGCGTTTCGCCATCTTCACGTCAGCAGATTTGAAGTACTCCTGCGCCAGGCTCGCACAGAGTTTTTTGTGCTTTTTCGTGTCGGCCTTTTTGCAGTCGCGCGAGCAGTACAGGACGCTTTTGCAGGCGTTGCAGGGTTTCAAGTCGGGTGATGAGTCTGGGTCGGGGGAACTCTCTGTTTTCGTGCAGTGGGCGCAGCTCGGGGTTGGGGAGGGTCCTGGTAAGGTTAGAGAGAGGGGGGAGGAGGAGCAGAGCAGGGAAGAAAACCTTGGTGGTCTAAAGGGGTAGTGTTGGATGTTGTTTCATCTGATGAGGATGCGTTTGACATTTTCGCGGTTTGGTTTGTGAGCGTCATGTGATAGCGATTCCTATACTATGGTGGCGAAATTCGAAATTGATTGCCATCGTTGTTGCCTCAGGCAGGATATTTTGTTACCAGCTACGGACCGGTATCTACATGTACTATGACCAGTCTGCACAAGGCCGCGCCCTCCCGTAGGCCTATCGACCATCGACCTCATTCGCAGGAAGGATGGAAGTTTAGAACCTTGGATTGGCTTGCAAGCCTAGACCTGGTTGCTGGCAAGATGACGTTGCAGAGCATCTTCACTGCAGGAACGGAACGTAGCGGGGGCGACCCAAGACACATACATGTACTCATACACATATATACGAGTCTCAACCATTGACTAGAAGCAAAGGGCAGGTCCATTTACCATGTCAGCACCTCAACAACGTCCCAGGAAGTCCCTACTTATTGGGATCAACTACGTCGGATCTCAACATGCGCTCCAAGGCTGCCACCAAGACGTCCACAACATGCGCGAGTTCCTGCAATACGAAGGATACCCGAATGATCAGAGAAGTCAAGTCGTGATGCGAGATGACCAGTATACTGACTCCCGCGGCCCCTTCTTCCCAAACGGCCATAACATCCTCGCAGCTATGCACTGGTTAGTCTCGGAGCCAAACACTCAATGCTTCTTGCATTATTCCGGCCACGGTGGACAAATCCGTAGTCAGAGCCGAACTGGATTCAGTGACACCTTGGTTCCCTACGACTTCGAGACCAACGGTCAAATTCCTTCGAACATCCTGCATCGGACCCTTGTCTCCAACCTCCATCCCACCTCAACCCTCTTCGTAATTCTGGACTGCTGCCACTCCGGCTCTGCCATCGAGCTTCCCTATGTGTACCGTACGGACGAAGACGGCAATGTCAGTATGCTGGACAACGTGCAAGCCGGCATGCAGCTCATCGGAACCGCCTCACACCTAATCAACGGCGGCTTCAGTCTAAACAGCGTGGCCGAAGCAGAGTCCTTGCTCGCCGGCGCGACGGACTTCTTCAGGGGTATCATGCACCGACCCTGTCACAAAGCCGATCAATTTGGTCTCTCGGGCTCTGATACGCAGGATCAGTATGCAAGTGAGGGCGCGAAGAATGTTTGGATGTACTCTGGTTGCCGGGACGACCAGACGAGCGCGGACGCGTCAATTGCTGGGAGCCATGTTGGAGCCATGAGTTGGGCGTTTCTGGAGTGTCAGAAACGATTTGGGCCGCGGCAAAGTTATATTCAGGTGTTGCAGAATACGCGGCAGATTCTGGCTGGGCGCTATTCGCAGATTCCGCAATTGTCCGTGGGTTATGAGCAGGATTTGAACTATCAGATTCATGTTTAGAAGTCAATCCTCCCCCGAATTTTGAGATAAAGAGCATGGACTGTTATTCGAGCATAGTCTCATCGCAATCTCGAAGTGGTGTTCTGGCAATTCAATCAATAGTTTGAGTACATGTAACGTTTGATGCAGGAAGCTCGGGAGGCTGGTTGCAGCGAGAGCACAAACAAAGATGTCAAGTGCTTGGCCTCGATCAGAGTGGCGTCACCAGTCAGTCTTCTGTCTCTGAGGTAAGTGGGACCAGACACGTAGTCAACGACGTTTACCTCTTATGCCATCGTCGTGTGAAGTATGACATGGCGAATCCAAGGCAAGTCCTTTGCACTTCCGTCTGCGCTTCAGATTCATGCGAGTGAGCGTGCGGCAGGAAGCCCACGATAATCATGCAGACGGTGCATGTTAATACAGCCATCTCTTGCGGTGCCACCTGCCATGCGTATCTATGTTTTGGCGTAGGTCATGTAAAGAAGGTGGTTGCGCAGAGGAAAGAAGTGGCTTTAGCTGCCGCGGTGGCTCTTGCCGCGTGCGCTAGCGTGGCATACACAAACATGCCTGGGCAACCCTCACCAACCACGCACCCACCACAACAACCCAACCATCTCTGGGACGAGCTAACACGCTCTCTTCGCCGGCTCGAACCACTCTTGCTCCCGCCTGGCATCATCCCCAACGACTATGGCGCTTCGCTGTTTGCAATGAGCGCGTAGCTGTCACGCGTCAGAAGCTGCCCCGCCAACGCCTCGAGAAACAAGCTGCAAAGCCAAGCCTTCACCGAACGATATTTGTATGCCAACAGCTCCATATAGCTGGCGCGAGGCCCGTGGAGTGCAACATGGCCAGCAGGAGAGCGCCATTAGCCAATGTACCCAATGCTGTCAACTCGCCGTTCCGGAATCTCGCCGCTACCGGCGGCAAGCGCACGCGAGCTGCAGATGCAGTGTACGGACAACCGCCTGCCAAGAAACAAGTCATTGAGATAGTAGATGATGATGGAGAGAATCTGGATCCGAAAAGAAGGAGCGGCGTAGCCATTGGTGCCCAGGACAAAGTGGACGAACCTTTCTCCCGGCGAAGCAACGCACCGCCCACCGCGTTCGAGAGAAAACTTGCAGCAGCCCGTGAAAGGAAACCCTCCGTCCAACAGCAGCCTCATAGGTCACTGAAAGATGCGCAAAACATCGATTCCATCAGGCAGTGGCAGAAGCACTACAGAAAACAGTTCCCGTCCTTTGTCATCTACTTCGACAACGTGCCAGATGATGTCCGGTCTCGGACTGTGCGCCAGATTCAGTCTCTGGGTGCACGAGAGGAGAAGTTCTTCTCCAAGGCCGTGACGCACGTTGTTACAACGCGCCAGATACCGCCCGAGCATAGCAATACGACTCCAGACGATGCTGTCTCCCAGAATACGGCTCAGCAGAGGAGTACACAGTCTGTAACCACTGCTCATGGTTCTGGCCGCACAACAAGCCTGCTCGACGCGCATCTCCACCGCCGAAATCAGGCTCATAGCACCACGGCAGCCCACGATGTTGACCCGAGGAGAACGCAAACTCAAGGCGCTGATATCCTGTCGCGCGCTCGCCAGCTTGGTATCAAGATATGGGCGCTGGAGAAGCTTCATCGCATGCTCAGCACCATCCTTGAGAGTGAGGCAGATGACCAGGTCGTCACGCGTGATACACGTAGTCACACTGTCGGCAAGACCGTGACGAAAGCACCCAAGGATGCCGATCTGGAAATGCTGCTGCGTAATGAAAAGGTCAATGGCCCAGCAGATCGCGATATGGCCACCGCAGCTCCAGATGTCACGACATTCCGAGGATACTATATCTATATACACGACATGGACGAGAAGACTAAACCAGTCATGACGCGTGACTACCCGAAACCCAAGGACAAAGAGAATAGCAGTGGGAAGTGGCCACAGTTCAGGCTCACATCAGCTGGAAGGTGCCCGTTTGTCGAAGATCCAAACTATACGAAGAAGGCACAACAGCAAGAGCAGGCTGCAAAGGCTCAAGAAGAGCTTGCTTCGCGAAAGACGCGTGCTGCTTCGGCGCAGGTATCCGGTGCGCAGCGAATAGCACCGCCACTTCGACCTCTAACGGAACGTCAGCATAAGCTGAGACGCTCTCCGAGGAAAGTCGATGCCTTGGCGAAACCACTTGATCCACCTCCCGCCAAGCGAAACTCATCTGCGGAAATGCCACCACTCTTTGGAAGCGCTCAGCAGGGTCTTCGTGGCTTGCCACGTATGATCGGTGGCGAACCAATCGCTTCTGGTGTGCAGCACTCGAATGTGACGTCCGCTATCCGCTCGCAGTACATCTCGTCCGCTGCGATATCCTCAACCGCACCAGGAGCCAGCCATCGCGTGGCCGATACAAAAGAAGTTTCGATGCTCAAACGCAAAGTGCTTGAGCGTGGTGCCAGCGTCAATTCTAATCATAGCATTCCTTCATCGTATATGAACGACATGCGAGCGGCTCTGAACAACAATGACGAGCCGCCACCACGCGCGGCCAAACGCAAAGCTCAAGAGACGCTGGGCGTCCTCCGCGAAGATGACGAAGAAGGCCAATCTGGACGCCATGCGAAGCAGCGCAAGCTTGCCAAGCCGAGAGTGCGTAAACCTGTTGAGCGGGATCCTAAGCCCGGTTATTGCGAGAACTGTCATGATAAATTCGATGACTTTGAAGAGGTTCGTCAAACGTGCAGAGGTCTGCTTGTGTAGTTTACTGACTGGTCACAGCACTGCCAAACTCGCAAGCATCGAAGGTTCGCCACTACTCAGGACAATTGGAAAGAGCTGGACGAACTTCTTTTCCAGCTCAAGCGCCCGCACAAGGACGAATGAGCAGTTTGGGCTTCGCAGCCGCCACCTCGTCGATTGTCGAATAGCAAATCCCATCTCGTAGTCACCATCGGTGTTCTCGATCCTTTTGTGGGACTTAAGTATGGCGCACTCTTGGTCATCGCTATGCATCTAATGGATGGCATGCTCTGCCCTACGGTCCGCCTTATACGCATGCGTTAGCGACGGCGCTTTTTGGTATCGAAACTTCTGCTACGTGGTATCTGAGGAGCGATTGAGCATCTTTAGGCAAAGGAGCATAAAGCACGCGGGTGACACGTCATTGTGTGTGTGCTTGTTGTGGAGCGTACTAGTCGATGGGTGATGATGATGGTAGCATAGCGGTGATTGCATTTGTACTGGAGTATCTAATTTCCTGTTGTGGAGAGAGGTCTTGATGTGGGATATGTGTATATAGGTAGTCTTGTGAAGGCATTGACTCGTCAAGGCAGGATGCCGCTCGGTCCGACCCTTAATATGCCGTTATAGTGGGCTCTAATGGGTACTCAACATAGAATGCATCCTGTCCGTCAGGGTATGTATGGTATGCAGCCCCACATCTTGGTCTGCGTTCTACGTAAAGCTTGCATGCGTGCCTTCCACTTTTCGTCAAGCTTGACTTCTTGTCGTCTCCTTGCGCTGCTTTGTCTACAACACAATATTTCCACCAAACGACAGCTGGATGCGGCACACCGGGCTATATCGAAAGACAAAGCTTACGACGAAGGAAGCGGCCTTTCTTCTGACCGGCAGCAAGCTGGAAAACGCACCTGCTAGCTCTCACCAGCAAACGCCTGCCTCTATCTAGATCAGGACAAGATAGAATCAACAACTGTCACACCTGTCCAACAAATCCCTCAACAACAGCCCACCTGAACCAACATGGCAACCCACCCATCCTCACCTTCACAACCTCCCTCCACCTCCCCCGATCTCCCTTCCCCAGATGACCCAGCCACCGACAACCAAGACCTTCCCCTCCCTCTCTCCGCCTCCATCATCCTCGACCACCTCCCCCGCACCACCTCCGCGGCCCTCGAATCCGCTGGCGAGCTGGAACAACCCAAAGTCACGATTCGATTAACTCCACTGCCTGGTGCGCCTATGCTGCGGCAGCCGAGGTTCAAGTGCAGTAGTTCTCAGCGATTTGAGTTTGTGGTGAGGTTCTTGCGCAGGAAGTTAGGGGTCGCAGAGGGCATGGGGGTTTTCGTTTATGTGAATTCGGTTTTTGCTCCAGGGTTAGATGAGGGAGTAGGGAATTTGTGGAGGGTGAGTTTTCTGTTTTCGTTTGTGGGTGGGTTTGAATGCTGACATGTTGAGTGGTAGTGCTTCAAAACAGGCGATGAGCTGGTGGTGAATTATAGCGTCACGCAGGCATTTGGATAAGTGGCGTCGTCAGGTGCGGATGTTAGATGAATCACGATCAATGATACAAACCGGATTGTATCCTCTCTAGGTCAGCTGCTGATCCGATGTCCCTGGGTATCTTGCTATTGCTGTCTAACACGTTGTAAAGTATACATGTGGAGTAATAAGCGAAGCTGCGCGCCAGCGCTAACACCCACCGGTGCCGTCCAGCCATGGTTATCTTTGACTAGGCACTTGACCCTCCACCAGCCGCTCAAACTCCTCATACTCTTCCTTGGGCATCGGATACGTATGCTCAGGAGCCGGATACCTCCTATCCTTCACCTCCGCCCGATACGCCTCCACAGCCTTCTTCGCTTCACCCCAGACATTCCCAAACTGCTTCACAAACCTCGGCAAGAACCTACCCGGCGGGAAATTGCCCTGCATATCCACCTGTACCAAAACCTGTCCCGAACAGCCGTTCCCAGCTCCAATCCCAATCGTTGGCACCCTCAGCTTCTGCGTCACCAACCTCGCCACCTCGGCCGGCACAGCCTCGACCACCATCGCAAATGCCCCAGCTTCCTGCACAGCCATCGCGTCTGTCATGAACTTCAGCGCGCCTGCCGTAGTCTTCCCCTGCACCCGGAACCCACCCAGCGCATTCTGCCGCTGCGGCGTCAGGCCCACATGCGCCAGCACCGGTATCCCCGCGCCCGTAATCTTCTGGATCTGCGGCACCATCTCCGCACCACCCTCCAGCTTGATTCCATGCACCCTACCCTCTTTCACCATCCTAATCGCGCTCTGCAGCGCCTGCCCGGGCGACACCTCATAACTTCCCATCGGCAGATCGCCCACGATGAAAGCGGATTGCGCGCCGCGGGAGACGCATTTGCAGTGGTGGATCATATCGTCGAGCGTGACTTCGGAGGTGTCGTTGTAGCCCATGGCGACCATGGCGAGGGAGTCGCCGACGAGGATCACATCCATGCCTGCTTGGTCGGCGACGTGTGCGGAGGGGAAGTCGTGCGCTGTGAGCATCGTTATGGGTTCGGCACGTCGGTGCATGGACATTATGGTGGGAAGAGTGACTTTCTTCCGTGTTGGTGAGGCGGCGGAGAGAGGGGAGTGGGAGGAGTGCCGTTTGATTGGGAAAGCTGCATTGTGTCTTTGGTTTCGACAGGCAATGACTGGTCTCGAGAGCCTGGAGGCGCAGGGCTGTGAGGTGAGAGTCCTAATCGAGAAGGCACGCGACACCTGATGCGACACCATGCTGTGCTGGGTTTACACGAAGTTTGCAAATGGAGAAATGAGAGGTCGTCGTGTCCTCACCGTGCTCAATCAGCTTACAGTCCATCCTTTCGGCTGGAAGTGGGAGTGCAAAATACTCTGTTCGTTGCTGTACACAATCCTGCCGCGTAGATGTGAGAGCGCTGCTGAAAGATGTCGTTCTGCTGGTTCCGCGATCGGACATAGCCGAGGCCTGATGCGCTTAGGTAGAAAAATCACGTGCGCGCTACACTAGTTTGCGCTCAGTCTCTCTTTCTTGATGAGCATCAGCTACTTCAACGGACTCCCTAGCTCCGTCCTCCCAGGCGTACTCATCCTCACGACGCTCGCCGGCTGTCGCAGCGGCGTACTCGGCGCGCTGCCTTTGGGCGTTTCCAACCCCATCGCCACCTTTGTTTCCTCCTTACCCACAGCAGCAGGCGCCTTGAAATCCATCCGTCTGCCCTGCCTCAAGATCTCGTCCTTGACCTCATCCAAACAGTCCTCCTTATCATACTCCAAATACTTCCTCCACAGCTTCAATGCCGTGCGCGCATCCTCGATACTGTCATGGCCCAATGTTGCGTTCTGCTGGATGTCTTCCTTGAGGAGAAGCCAGGCTAGAAAGCGAAGAGAGAGCTTTCTTTGACTGCGATGACCTAGAGCGTATAGGTCTTGCGTGTCGATTACTTGGTCGTCAGGGACATGAATATTGATGGTGCGGAAGTCGCTACTGAGACCGTGGCCGATGAATTTGCATCCAAGGTTCAGGAGCACCCAGAGCTTTTTGTAAACCTCTTTGAGGGAAACGAGTGTGAAGCGGCTTATACCGACTGTCAGATCGCCTGGGTGCAAACCAGAGAAGCGAGTCAGATAGTCGTCGACGGGTTCATCGATACGGATGTAGTCGTCGATGAAGGGGAGTTCCTGGTCGGGCTCATCACCGCGCAGCACGGAGACTCTCGCAAGACCGGATCTGGCTGGTCGGGTGATTGTGCGTGAGCCGTCTGCACCCATGTCGATTTCTTCACGGAGCAGGCGGACAAACTCCGCGTCGATCGCGCAATGAGTGTCTTTCCCTGGCAGTGGATCGAGTTCTGACAACGACCTGAATGCGTACTCGGGACTGAGAGTTGGCTGTGTCGGGCTGCGATACAGGACACTGGTATCAATAGACTGCTTCCAGCTATCGTCCAGAATGTGTGACCTCGTCTTCAGCTGGTACGTAATCACCGACGGAAGCCGCCATCTCTGATCGAAATGTAGAGCCTCGTCTTGCATGATGGGCCTGACCAAAAAGTCATTCACCAAGTGCCAATTGCGGCTCTGCGCCGGATTAGGATCCGCTACACTGGCATCGACCACAGCCACCAGGTGTGACTTCTGCGTCTCCCCAGCAGCAACGTCGGTCACGACGCCGACGAGTTCATACACCATGATTGGATGGTTCCGCCGTTGCAGATGCAACTGCAAGTCCTGCCCTTCATAGCAGTAGAATTGGCTGTTGACGTTGATAATGCCAATCTCTTTCGGTAGGAAGTCAGTAGTTGACCACAGACGTTTCGCCTCTTCCGTATGTATCGCTGCGTTGATCATCATGACAGCAGGCGTTGCCTGTACAACTCTCCTAGAGCGAATAGCCTTGTAGCCTTGACAACGCATACACCAACCTCGTGTCTGCTCATGTCTGTGTACAGAATCTTGTAGTAATCTTGTAAAAGTGTGGCGCATCGGCCTTGTGCCTCTTATAGGCTTCGGCGGATAAATGAGGTCTGTTGTGTACCATGAGCTCTCCGTAGAATGGTCGTACGAGCAGAGGGTACATTGACTGTGTGTCCTGCCTCTCGTAGCCAAAGCAGACTGCATCTCCAATGGACCGCCTGCGACTTGGCAGAACCCTGCTTCGAATCTCTGCAGCAGAAACCGGTTCAGGTTCTGTATCATGGACGTCAAGGGTATACGGGCTGCGTGGTCCTCCAGAATTGGTAATTGGGATGCCGACGGCTGCTTGCCCAAGGCTTTCAGGAAGTTAGTGGCCTGACAATTCTGCCCTTTGGCTTTCTCCAGCATGTCGATCAGAAATCCCAGCTCACACAGTAGGCAGTGTTCGTAAGTGCAGTCATGTGCTGTATGCCGCAACGCCAGATTACGAGCCATATTCGTAAAGCGATAGACTTGCAGAAGCGGATTCGCGTATGAATTGACGATATGTGTCTCCAGGCCGGAATATTGCGTCTTGTTGTAGTACTTGAAGTCGAAATCATCGATACCGAACTTACTGTACTTGATCTCAACAGGCCGGTAGTATGCCAGTACATCCGCCTTGGAGCCGCCGTTCATGGACAAACCCTGGAGTGTTTTGCCGATGTCCTCGCTAAGGCGTCGCTCCACCTCTTGTTCTCCATTCGCATCCCTCGGCTTCTCGCTCAGGAATTTAGGTGCGGCTAATCTGTCTTGTGCTCGCTGGACAGACCGCGTGTCTTCAAACTCATACCTTCTTCCCTTTCGCCTATTCTGCCCGACCTTGCCGTATTCTATACTGCGCAATGTGGACATGACCTCTTGATCAGGCTTTGACGGTGGCGCTCCCACTTCATGGACGAGACTATTAGGCCATCCTGAGAGGAGAGCCTCCCTATAATAGGGCATTCCAATCGAGCTCAGGGACGTATTGGGCGACCAGTCTAGCTGCTTTAACGGGCCCGTCTGGTCAGGAAACACGGCGGGTTGGCTGTACTCGGTGAACTGCATTTTAGATGGCGAGCCCCAGAGCAGAATGTGACAGTGGCTGTCAGTCATGGCAAATCCTTTTCCAGACGGCATGATCTCCAACCCGGTCAGCTGTGCGTCATATGTCGGCGCGTATCGCATAATCGGGACGTCGGTATTTTGGACGTCAATCGAGTTGATGGCGCCTGATTGGGACAAAACAATGCAGGTCGAGGTCAACTTTGGATGCATACGCACATAGGCCGCGCCTTGATTGAATGCCAGCGGTGTGGTAGGTTTCAGATTCTTCAAGTCATAGACTCGAACCAGCCGCTCCAGTCCAAGACCACCGTACTGCTGTTGCGCCCAACCGCACGTCAAGAGATAGTCGCCTCTAGCGTCCATATCATTGACAGTGCCAGCATAGGCTCTCCATTTGTGAACGGAAGAAAGACTCTTCGGGTCAAGAAGATGAATGGATCCATCGTGAGCGGCGGCGCATATATGCGCGCCTGTGCGCTTCATCATCGTAAATGGGATTGCACATGGCAGCTCTTCGGTGAGAGAGCCTTTCTCGACATCGATCCGGTACATCTGCTGCTGACAGCCGGCAACCACGAGCTCTTCGTTGTTTTTACCAGCGAAGCTCATGCACCGCAGTTCCGTCATTGACTTGAGGTTGATGTGCCATTGCGTCAATCCTCTGCGAGAGGCGCAATGGACGCTCTTGGATGACACTGAAATGACACCCTTGTCGCAAAACAGCAGCTGCTTGATCGGCGCATTGCCAGGTGCTCCGCGTGGAGCTGTACTGACATGGCCTCTATATGAAGTATACTTTTGTAAATCGATCCCATAGAACGAAGTCACCCTGCCCTGGTGGGTGTCAGGCCGTACTGCGGTTGTAGATCGGGTGCATCTACTACTTTATGGTCCAAGAGCCGCGTGTACTTACATACTCATTGCCTGTCCAAAGCAGCTCCTGCTGTCCATCAAAACCGAATGCAGTGACAGGCGTACTGGGGGCACCCGGCGAAGGTCCGGGAAATGCTATCCTCGCAGTCTCGCTCCACTCAGCCTCCATTGCGGCGCCCCAATATCGCCAGAGCCGCGACGAAGCATTTCCAGCCCGGAAGAATACTGTACTCGAGGTAAGAAGGCAGGGATCGGGAAGATGTACGATGCAGGACTGGCTAGAACTACCTAGGTAGTCTCATCGGGAGAGGCCAGGTCCCGCCCGCTTTATTACGCGCAGGGACCCGGACTGCTGGAAGCAACATGGACTATCTCATGAACCTACGGAAGCAAATACATGAAATACTTGAAGTACTCTGAGCGCAGTGCGTGCCATTGAATTATGTAAAGGGCATCTGACCCACATAACCATGTCCAAGTCATGTCTTGAAGCAGTTCATGTGTTCTGGACCTCAAGCCTTGTAGAGAGCATCGTCCAAGTCCATGCAGTCTGTTCCTATCTCATCAAACTCGAAAGCACCACAACGCGCATCCCAATTTCCATTCTGTGCAAACGCCTGTCCAACACCTTACTCGCTCAAACGCTACCAAGGAGATCAAGCATTCAAATGCTTCGTCTTCATCCATTCACTCGTCCCCACGCCAAGGTTCAACCCATTCCTCGCCCACCATCGCCTGACGCTCATGCCACGTTCGCCCTCGTCCCCGTCTTCGAGTGCCTCCTCAACGTCACACGTCTTGTATTCGACTTTCAACCCACTCTGCTTCCACCATTCCAACACCTTGACATTGCCCATCTTCGTCGCACCGACCAAGACCTGGTTGTCGAAGATGACCTTGTCGCCTTTGACTTCATGCCAAAGCTGTAGGATATCAACATGACCATGTGTGGATGCCAGCTTCGCCACCGTCTCCTCATTCGGAAATGGGATTCCGCTCTGACACCACCACCGCACAACATCCGTGTGGCCGTTCTGGGTGGCATAGCAGATACTCTTACCCGGCTTCAACCGAATCTTGCTGGCATCCACCGAGACAGAAGTATCATCGACTGAGGTACTTTGTTGCTTCCACCACTCCAATACCTGCAAATGACCCTGCGAGGAAGCCTGCTCAAGGGCAGCTTCGGTGAATTTAAGCGGCAATCCAGACCGCTGCCACCATTCCAGCACATTCACAAAGCCAGCCTTTGAGGCGCCATCGAGAGCCTCGGTGTTATATTCTTTGGTCAAAAAGCTCGGGCTCGTGCGCCAGAACTCCAGAATCTCGGTGCGGCCAAAAACGGAGCTTGCCTTGTCTGGCAAGAAGGTGTGGCCAAAACTGGCCCAGAAGAGGTCTTTATGATTTGCTTCGAGATGTGCAAGCAGCGGGGTCATTGCAAAACGCATGATGAGCCTGATGCAAAGCTTACTGAGCCAACGTGGAACAGAGTGTGTGGCAATGAAATGCTGAACATGGGCCAGGTTGCCACGCAGAATCGTGAGCTCAAGAGCCTCCATGTAGTTCCTGGGTCCCTGTACGCTGGTGTGCGACTGCCATTCCGGAGGGGCAGGCAGGTTTGTATAGATGTGCAAATGCTGCGCCAGCTCCCAATCGCTAGTGAAATCAATGATCATGGTCCACAGTTCTGGCGGCAGTACTGGCTGTTCATCATCTTCACCTCCCACGCCTTTGCTTCTTGCTGCCCTAAATGCCATTCGTCCGGACGGCGAGACTTCTACCCCTTGTCCGATGTTCATGAGATCAATCTGATTCCTGACCGCCTCCACCAGCTCTTCCGTGGGCGCATCCCAGGTGTCGAGCTTCTTCTGTCCATCTTGGAATGTCCACAAAAAGGGCTGCAGCACGTGTATCCAGTTCCATTTCCTGCGGATCTTGGTCAACTGCTTTTTGGTCATTGGATTCTCCCACATCAGGTTACTCATGCCAGGTACGAGTATGATTTTCTTGCTCACGCTCCAGCTGCGGAGAATCTCAAGTACGAGAGTATCTGTATGACCATGTAGCATCTTGGCTAGGCTGCCGGCATCGATAGGTCCGAGGACGAGCAGATTCGCCCACTCGCACAGTTCGGCCGCCTCTTGCTCGACATTCTCATTGCCCACCTTGTTCCCTCGAGCAATGTTGGGGACACTCAGACAATGCGATGACGCGCGAATGAGGTCTTGACCGCGAAAGCCGCAGTCAAGGATGGCGCGCAAGGAGACATCTGGCAGGTCTGCCAAACGCGGAAGGAGTTCTGTAATGATACGAGTGTCTGTGCAGCCCACGGAGGCAAACAAGACATTCAGCTCTCGCGAATGCTCGTTGTGAAGACCATCAATGTCTGGCGTTGCTATGCGTAGACTTGGAGCTGCTGACTCCCGAACGTGTCCGCTCCTGATTGCTGTTGGTCCTGCGAGCGCTGGATTACGGCTTGCCGGCGCCATATCACTCAAAGCCGTCGTGCACAATTTTGCTGCTGATGGGGTCTCGCGTCGCAATTGGCACTTTCAAGACCTGCTCTACCAGAGAACAATGGTGTCGTGAGGAAAAAGAAATGTGGAGGTGACGGTGGAGAGCGGCTCTGTGGTGATGGCAAAGCCCTGGAAGGGGACGCCAGCCGAGAAGCGCAGTGAGCGAATCACTATTATCGCGTGGCACAGCACGACCTCACGACAGGACCTCACACTACATGTAATGTTGATTTCTCTCGTGACCAGCTGCCAAGCTATATGGACCGACCACCTGAAGATGTCTACGATCGAATAAAATTTCACTATGCTATCATCAAGAACAAGACAGGCTTGCGGCTGTTTCTTGCTATTAGCAGCGGAGGATTTGACATTCGAAAAAACCTGGAAGGTCGTCATTCAGCCACATCCCGTGGTTCATGTCTCAACGTCACCAATTCTGCCTAGATTAACGGCCAATATGGGAGGACAAGGCAGCGGGGCCGTTCCAGACATCTAGTTCCCCAGTACGATGGGTGCCCGATTATTGATTCGAGTGAATCTGCTAACAAGACTTGAGCCGTGATTTCCAAGAGGCATGTGATAACGCGAGTCTGGCGGTGCACGCGTTGGCAGAGTTCTTAAGAGATATTGGGGATGACAAAACATGATGAATCCAGGCGTTCGGAGATGATCGCCGGACTCAGCCACAGAGGAAGATGTTCGGCAGGGATCATGGCCGAATGCTAGCATCACCTTGATTGAGTGGGCTTGCCGAGGGGTACTCCATTGGACCAAGGCGGCCAGCGAAATGACGATACAAGGTAACGCGTGTCCAAGCCGTCTGATAAACACAGAGGACGACTGCCCAACAAAGGATCGAGGCAGCAGTGAAAGCGCCTAACCTTGCAAGGACGGCAGAGAAGTCGTGAGTCGTGAGTCGTGACATCCAAGACTTTGAGGGTCTGCGCACGCTGTGGCGCGTGGTCCCATGTTCGTGGAAAGGATCGGGGGGCTTGAAGAACCGGCTTCCTGAACTTCTGCCTGTCTGATACTTGTAGCTGCCCACAGAGGGCGAGTCGTTTCGATTAGCATTGTTATTTGGAAGTGTCGGCTCCCGTGAATGTGCCTTTGTATATAGATTGGACCTACGAGATACTGCGTTACGATCAAGCAGGCTGCTGGGCCGGATACATATACGACTCGTGGTCGCGTGGCCCTAAGCTTTGCAGAGGTTCAACTTGCAAGATCTCGATGAGGATCTGCGCCCAATCAAGCCGAGCGCCCGTCCGCCGCGCACTTTTACACATCCTCTTTGACACGGCGCCCGATGTGCGCGGGACGTGCAGCTGATAGCTGAGAGCGGAGCGGGACTGGATAGAGGAGCTCGACGTGGTGACCAGACAGGGGCGCCAAGGCCCTGCGTGCATCGACAAAGTCATTTGCACGTACTACCTAGGTATCCTCTCGTGGCGTATTTGGTTGCATCTGATCCCAGGGTCCAACCCGACGGCTCGCTTTGGACTCCAGAAGGTGTTGCCGGGTTGTGTAGTGGGCCACACTTCACCCGGTCTCCATATTCTACCCCGTCTGGAATCGCGCGGAAAAGTCGAGGAAGGGCAGAGTGCGTGGCTCAGTTGTTACAGTGTGGGCGTCCTCGTCGACGGACATTATCGCGCACGGAGTTGTGCCACATGCTTGCAAGAGCTTGGGAGTCAGCGCACGGGGTGTGGCGATAGACAAGACAGGGCTTTTAGGTCCTGCGACGGACGCAGCGCCTTTCGCAACATCTGCGGCGACGACTGAGAGTTGCCGGCGGAGTGGCGTAGGTAATGGTGCGGAGATAGCGAGATTGCAGGCATTGGAGACAAAGCACGACCACACGAAGAAGTGCAATCGCCCAGCGAGACACGCGCCTGGCGGATTACACACCACACACTGGCCAGAGGACCGCCATGTCCTCTGACCATGAACAAGAGGGCCAATCCTCTGACGCCGCGCAAGATGCCACCCCTACATCTCCGCGCGGTGTTGATGGGCAGAAGACGGGTTCATCTTCGTCAAGACCGAAACGACCGAACCTGGCGAGCCCGGATGGCCTACCTAAACCAGACGTTGACTTCTCGCAATCGCCCAAACTGCCTAGATCATCCCTCGAAGGCCAGCTCAGTCCTCAAGCTGCCGACCGGGTGTTCCCAGTGCGCTCTGTTGTATCAATGGATCCTACTCCAACTCCAAAGGTACAAGAGCGCACCGGGTACTTCCAGAATGCTGCACACGCACGGAGACAATCCAGCGCGCACACCTCCCTCGGTGCAGGGGGTACGCCTGCTAGAAACCGGCAGACGAGTGCCGGAGCTAGATCTCCAAGTGCGTCTTTGCGGGGGGCGCAATTCGATTCTGACGACGAGCAGAGCCGCAAAAGCTCTTTGTCTGATCAATTGAGTCCAGCTACACCGTCCCAGACCCGGCAGCCGCCACAGTTCTTTCATCAGATCATGAGTTCCGACGCAGCAAGCGACCGGGCACAATCCACACGGCCACCTTCATCTAGCAGAGGGAGTTTTACGAGTCTGAAAAGCACAGATGAACTTGGTGGGCTCGTAACGGCACGATTCAAGCATGTCGTCACCGAGGGTGGCCACGCCGTCATTACTGGTCGCGATGGCGAGACATTGCAGCGATGCGAAGACGAGCCAATCCACATACCTGGAGCTGTACAGGGCTTCGGATTATTGATGGCGCTTGAAGAGCAATCAGAAGGACGTCTCACGGTCAGGGTCGTCAGCGAAAACTCGAAAAGGCTTATAGGGTACACACCCAAACAGCTTTTTGCACTGGAGAGCTTCACAGACATTCTCTCGGAAGAGCAGGCCGACAATCTCTTGGATCATGTGGATTTCATTCGCGACGAGGATGCTGATGTCATGACTAACGGACCAGAAGTCTTTACTCTGTCGATTCGAACACCACACCGCAAGAGTGCCAAGATGTGGTGCGCAATGCACATCAATGATGCGCATAAAAACCTGATAATCTGTGAATTTGAGTTGGAAGACGACCCCGAGAATCCCTTGGTCCCACCAAATGATCAGACGCCCGAGCCCCCGGAAGACACATTGGACTCGAATCCCACCGAAGCAGAGTACCTTGAGTCCACCCAAAACACCAGCAAACCCTTGCGCGTGCTTCGTTCTGCCCGAAAGCGGAAAGGAGAAGCTGCAGCTATGGAAGTGTTCAACATCATGTCTCAGGTACAGGAGCAATTAGCTGCAGCACCCAACCTGGAATCGTTCTTGAAGATTTTAGTTGGCGTCGTGAAAGAGCTTACTGGGTTCCATCGCGTCATGATCTACCAATTTGATCACGCATGGAATGGCCGCGTGGTAACGGAGCTCGTGGATCCTAGGGCGACGAAAGATCTGTACAAAGGTCTTAACTTCCCAGCGAGCGACATTCCGAAGCAGGCCAGGGACCTTTACAAGATCAATAAAGTACGCATGCTCTACGACAGGGACCAAGACACTGCACGTTTGGTCTGCCGGACCATGGAGGATCTGGAGCGTCCATTAGACCTGACATACTCGTACCTGCGAGCGATGAGTCCAATTCACCTGAAATATCTGGCCAACATGGCTGTGCGCAGTAGCATGTCTATATCTATCAACGCATTTGACGAGCTGTGGGGTCTCATAGCATGTCACACATATGGATCAAAGGGAATGCGCGTCAGCTTTCCAATCCGCAAGATGTGCCGGCTGGTCGGCGACTCCGCTTCGAGGAACATTGAGCGCCTTAGCTACGCGAGTCGCTTGCAGGCGCGAAAGCTGATCAACACAGTACCAACGCAGAAGAATCCGAGTGGATACATCATTGCATCGTCGGAGGATCTGCTGAAATTGTTCGATGCAGATTTTGGTCTCCTGTCCATTCGAGATGAGACAAAGATCTTGGGCAACCTGGAACAGAGCCAGGAGGCACTTGCGATGTTAGAGTATCTTCGAATGAGGAGTGTAACGAACGTCATGACCAGCATGGATATCACAGAGGACTTTCCAGATCTTCGCTATGCGCCCGGCTTCTCGGTCATTGCTGGACTCTTGATCGTCCCACTCAGTTCCAGTGGAGCCGACTTCATTGTGTTCTTCCGAAAGGGCCAGCTGAAGGAGGTGAAGTGGGCTGGTAATCCGTATGAGAAATTCATCAAAGAGGGCACCGAAGGCTATCTCGAGCCACGAAAGTCTTTCAAGACGTGGTCCGAAACCGTCGTAGGCAAGTGCAGAGAATGGACGGAGGAGGAAATCGAGACCGCTGCTGTGTTGTGCTTAGTCTACGGAAAGTTCATCGAAGTTTGGCGGCAGAAAGAGGCAGCGCTGCAAAATAGCCAGCTTACTCGATTACTGCTTGCAAACTCGGCGCACGAAGTTCGCACACCTCTGAACGCGATCATCAACTATTTGGAGATTGCGCTCGAAGGCAGTCTAGATCAGGAAACGCGAGAGAATCTAGCCAAGTCGCATTCGGCCTCGAAATCGCTGATTCACGTCATCAACGACCTTTTGGACCTGACCAAGACCGAAGAAGGCGCTGACCTTACGAAAGACGAGATTTTTGATCTCAAAGCTACTTTGTTGGAGGCAACAGATATGTTTAGAGGTGATGCAAAGCGCAAGAACATCTCGTACACAGTGTCAGATCACCCTAGTCTGCCGGCACAAGTTATTGGAGACCAGCGGCGGGTGAGACAGGCCATCAGCAACGTCACCGCCAACGCTATACAGAATACTACGGAAGGTGGGGTTACAGTCGATATGTATCTCGCAAGTCAGGCTGGGAATCACGTCGAGGTTGAAATCTGCGTGGCTGACAGTGGTGTCGGTATGAACTCGAAGAAACTGGACGCGCTATTCCGAGAACTAGAGCAAGTCCAAACAGAAGCAGATCCCGGGGTAGAAGACGCTGTTCTGCCGAACTCGAGAAGCATCGAGGGCGCAACTGGCAAGAAGGAGAGTGAACGGACGCTTGGTTTGGGACTGGCAGTGGTGGCAAGGATCGTCCGGAATATGAACGGGCAGCTGAGGCTGAAAAGTGAAGAAGGCAAGGGATCGAGATTTGTGATCGTTTTCCCATTTGACCTCCCAGACACCGGGCGGAGTGCCAATGAGATAGATTCGGCCGAGGGCTCAGTGGGGTCCATGACACCTCACGTCGAGCAACGTCCTGGGCCATCGACACCTCCTGTAGATGGCGAAGTCACGCTGATTGATCGTGGCTCAGCACGCCATGCATCGACCACTTCAGGCGAGCGGCGACAGTCGGCTTTGGGTGTGTCTAGAAGGAACAGCGGCGACAGCATGAACAGCAAGCGAAGTGTTGGAAGTGTCAAATCTGGGCGCAGCAATGTCAGTTTCGCGAGCAACGCAAGCGGCAGGAGCGAGGCGGATCGATTGATCGAGGCAATCTCGCATCCGCATGCTGTTCACGGGCATTCGATGTCACGGTCAGGGAGCAGAGGAGCAGCCTCAGAGGGTGCAATGCGCCCGTCGCTGGTGAAGCGACATACTAGTGCGGTCGATGACGCCGGCAGCCCGCTCCGCAGCCGGGCAAAGAGTGCTGAGTCGGCGCCAGAGCCGCAGGCGCTTATTGATCGCACCATTTCGCGACCTGGCGAACATAATGTCGAAGGTCAGGGCCAGCCTGTTCGGCCTATACGTGTTCCTGAAGGGGTGATCGTGACTCCGGGTGGGAGCCAAACACCGATGTCCTCAGCTGCCGCAGAACATGTGTCCAATGTTGAGACAAGCCATGATGGTGTACCTGACAAAGCGAGCGAACCCGCCACAGCAGATCACATGCGGGTGCTCGTCGCAGAAGACGATCCGGTCAATAGTAGGATCATTAAAAAGAGGCTCGAGAAGCTTGGGCACGAAGTGTTCTTGACAGTCAACGGAGAGGAGTGTGCTAGTACTTATGGAGACAAGTCGGGCTTCTTCGATATTGTGCTCATGGACATGCAGGTTCGTGACACAATTATCCTTTTCAATGCGTCGCTGTACTGACCTGTACCAGATGCCCATTGTCGACGGCTTGACTTCGACCAAGATGATCCGATCATTCGAGAAGTCGCATCCGTCATATTTGCTTTCCACACGTGCCTCTCTCAATGGCCGGGTCCCAATCATTGCAGTGTCTGCTTCGTTACAGGAGAGAGATCGGCAATCCTACATTCAAGCCGGTTTTGACGGCTGGATACTGAAACCCATCTCCTTCAGCCGCTTGAGCGAGATCATGACCGGCATTGTAGATCCAGGCATACGTAAGGACAACCTCTACAAGCACGGTGGGTGGGAGCATGGTGGGTGGTTTGAAGAAGCGCAGGAGGATGTTTTCACTGCCAACACCGTTCCGAGCCAGCAGCCGCCGACTTCTGCGCCCGGACATGAAGCTGACAGCGACCGCGTCAAGATCGCAGCTGCAGTGGACGATCCTGGGGTGAAGGAAGAAGGTGAGAGTGAGCAGTCTCAAGAACAGCAGCGGATGCTTGCGGAGCAGGAACAACAAAACCAGGACGAGGAGGGCCAAGATTCAAGTAATAATCGAGCTGGTAAGGCGGCAAGTTTACCAGAGCTGGGAAGCAAAGAGTACACGAGGGGCAAGACGAGCCCAGACAGCATGTCGACGATTACGCAGCAGAGATTTACAGAGCACGAAGAGCGGCACGCCAGTCCGTCACCTACGACGCCAGACCAGAACGAACAACGACAGGTGGGGTAGCGGATGATATCCATGGTCGGTTGGCGCCGATAGGCAACGGCAGGGTTCTTCGTTGAATTACACAGAATAGCACCGGCAGCAGCCTTGTGATTCTCACCTGAGAGTTTTTAGACTGGAGCACAGGAGCACAGGACTACGAATCCGCGCACGCGGTTCATGCAGCGCCTTGTTGGGCATAGGGATCATTTTCATTCCAGGTTATTATCGTACGCTTACGCATCACGACTATCCGAGCGAGCATTTGGGTGCATTGAGGCGGAGCTATCGGGCGTTTTGGTCGTGGGTAGAGACACGACTTAGGAATTTTTCTTCTCTGTTGGATGGTCAGAAGTGTGTTTCGTGGAAAGGCTCTTTGGATATATGCTACTGGCTCTAGGGCTCCTGAGCTGGGTGAGGTCGTCGTGCATTCTGAGGGCGTATGAGCGAGACGAGTATGCTTATGACCTAGTTTTCTGAGATGGGAATCGGGGTGTCTAGGTCGTGTTTGAAGTAGTGTGTAGAAGGGGATGAAGGGGACGCTTGTACAGTGACGACGTGGTGGGTTGTGATGGTGGCTTAGTATTGCCTATAGAGGTGGACGGGGTAATCGGGGCGGCCTGCATGGCCCGGAGTCATGCTCAGCCATGGAGCTTTCGTTTTCATTCCCACGATCCCGACACGATGGTGAAGCCTTGTGGATTTGTAGGGCGTTGGCACCTGCCGCATCTAGCAGTCGAGTAGACAGCACGGGTGGACTTCGGAGCCTGCACTACTTCGATGTGGCCTCCCATACCTCCTATCAGAATGACACATTTCTCGTGATCAAAAGACCTTATAGGAGGCTTGACTCAGGCAACATGTGAGTGGGATGAATATTATGGTAGAAGTGGGCTTGGTGTTTGGGGAGGGCTTGGTGATGGGTGCTGACGGGATTGAGAGGAGGGGAGGGTGCTGTCTCCGCCGGGGACGTCGTCGTAGGTGTGTTGTATCTGCGCCGGTCCATGGGTGTTGTCGTACGACATGATCGGTTGCCAGGCTGATGTTATGGTTTACGTTGGTTATGACTGGCTTTTGAACGGCAATAGGCCAAGCTTAGAGCGGCGAGTCATGCAAGCAGCGTGCCGCTTCAAGAGTGAGATGGCGAGGCCGTCGGTGTGTACATGTGTCATTGGTTGAGGGGGCAGCGACCAGTCCATTGCATCTATGATTTGTCTGATCGACGGACACGACTAGGTTGTTTTGCACCGTCTGGAAAGGGCAGCCAAGCTCAATGATGATAGACATGGCACCGGGGCAAGTAGCTTCGTGAAGCCTCGAACGGGCCGAAACATGGTCACAGGCTACACTACTGATAATAATGATCCTGGTGCTGCCCGGACTACATATTGCAAGGTGGGGATAGCCGTTATCTAATTACAGCAGGGTGTGTGATGCAGCGATCACTTGCAGAAGCTTGGAAGCGCTGGACCAGGTCGACAGATCACTTTGGTTCACTTGATGTCAAGCCGCATCGCCGCCTACCTCTGGTGGTGAGCTCGTCTCTGCTCTGAGGTGACTCTGCAGGTTGCACGAAGGACCCTGAAGAGCGGTGAAACGGATCCAGCAGCAGCCTGTCCTCGAGAACCAAGCTACAGGGCCATTGGTCATCGCGGACGCACCCTGTATTATCCAGTCACCTGGTGCTTGGCCTTACCTAATGATCCTGGATCTGTTGGGCACTCATCATCATCATCGTCGTCATCATGGTTTCGAGGACCTCGCGTAGTCTGCGAAGCAACAACTTTGAAAGTCATGTTCCTCTCCGTCAATTCCGAAGTTGAGCTTGCTTCGGGCGTGGTGTCAGGCTTCTTATCAGCCTTTTTGACTTGATTACACGGATTGGCACGATCGTCAGGCCGCGGAAGGGCGCGTCTCCCACGAAGTGGACCTGTCAATCATCTTCAAATACTCGGTTCGCGCGGCGGAGGCCAGTTGGCAGTCAAGCTTTTTTAAGCTCATAAGGTTTTGGCCAAGCAATAACGACATGTTGGAGCTAGTAACGCGTGCGGGAGTCTAGGCGGCGTGTGTCAGCAGAGTGTGCAAATGATGCTTCTTTAGCAGCTGGTGGTTGTTTTGGGCGACATTCCTATTAGTGGCGGACACCCTTTTGCCCGTGATGATGATGATGATGATGATGATGATGATGATGATGGTGATGATGATGGAGGAGTTGTATGGTCCATGAGGGAGCACATGGGGTTGGTCGGTCCGAGGGATATGGCTCGGCAACTTGTGAATGGGCGATGATCGAAAGAGGCCGAGTGTGCCAATAGTGTGGTTTCATGTGCTCGAGGGTTCGACTTACCGCTCTGGCATCGGAAGGCCAACACGAGGCTCAACCTCCAAGGTGATGATGATGATGATGGATCGGTGAAGGGTGGCTGTGTTGCGTGTGGTCGGTCCACGACTTTTGGGCGGGAGCTCGTGATGACACGACACGGGCTTTGGGCTTTGCGATGCGTTCATCCGTGCTGAGGTGTCAGGACATGTCATGATCACCATCACCATCAGGTAAGGATCAGGTCAGGAACATGGAAGCACAGCATTCGAGATGATGCCCTGATGTGAGATCCGAACATGGAGCGCTAGGAGCCAAGGTAGTTTGGTAGCTTGCGCCCAGCTTCCAAATGTTCCGGAGTCACTCTGACGGGACCTGGAGTGAGTGAGTCCGGCGGCTGACCATCCGGCGCAAAAGTCGACGGGAAGGAGGCCGGGCAGGTGGGGTCCAGCCCAGCACCTCAAGGCTCAACTTGAAAAGTCTCATTTCAACAGTCTTTCTCCTCCGTCACCCCCCACTCCAGTTCGTGAGGCAGACAGTGCGATTTTGGTCGGCCCTACAGTGCTCTCGACGGCCATCTCGACGGCCACCAGCCCTCTGCTGGTGTGCTCGGCCCCCAACACGCTCGGGTTTTCCCAGCGCCTCGGCCTGAGGCGACCATCCATCTCTCAAGAATCTTGGCGCGACACGGCACAGCACGGCGTTCCGGATGACAGTCTTCAGAGATACCCAGCGCGCTTGAGCCCGGAAGGCCCGTTTTCCCTTTTACCCATCCATACCCGATTACACCTTTTCCCATCAGCCAACCCGGCCGCCACCCGACCAGCCTACGCCCCGTCGCATCGACCACCACGCCCAAAAATCCCGCACCCGAAGCCCGTCCCCTCCCCGAGCTTCCGGTATGGTGATCAAGGCAGATGGCTCGAAGTGGGCGTGCCAGTCGTGCCTCAAAGGCCATCGAGTCTCGGGCTGCACTCACACCGATCGTGAACTCACCTTGGTGCCCAAGAAAGGCCGGTGAGTGTTGTCGCCGACGTGGGCTTGCGCCTCGAGGGTCTTGCTGACGGTTGTACCCGCCCTCGCAGACCCGTCACCCAGTGCCAACATTGCCGACAGGAACGAAAGAAGAGATCAGCCCATGTGGGATGCGACTGTGGCGATGCCCAGAAGCCACACCATCCGAAAGAGAAGTGCATTCACCTGCGCGAGGCTGAAGAGCGAGCCAAAGCTGGGTTCCACGACGATCATCCAGTAGAGAGTGCCGAGCGAAGTGCTGCGCATCTGGCTGCTGTTGCCCAGGAACAAGGCTGCTGCTGTCCTCATGGCGGCAAGTGCAGTTGTGCTATCTTGAAGAAGGAGGTCGACAAGGACAAAAGCACGACGCCTCCCCATGGTCCAGCCGTCAAGCCCAGGTTGGAGTCGACCAAGTCCGACGGTCACATTACCGTCTTCCAGAACGGCCACCACAAGCCTTGCCATCGCAAGAACCATGCTGCACACGAGTCGGGAATGCCGTACAAATTGCCAATGACACGCCATTCGAGCGACCAAAGTGTCAAGACCAAGGCTCGCCGCTCCGTCGATAGCCTTGCACTCGAGAGCAATGGCCAGTTCCACAGCTTCATGTGTGCACCTCCCACCAACGATGCGCCTTTCCACCCGACTCGGCGACAATCGAAATCGGAACAGCCATCGCCGAAGCTCTCTGGTGCCGACGCGTTCAACAACAGCATGAGCGATATGAGGTTTTCCGAAGTTGACTTCAGCAACCTTGGTCCATCCATGACCAACTTGAGCCAGCAATCAGGCGCCACCGGCGTCTTCGACTTCGCTTCCACCGAGCCAGCATCTGCTATCGCTGATAGCTCTTACGACCCGTGGTCCGCTCTACCGTCGGCCGACTCCGCTGGCATCGCGAGCAATAATTTCTTCGGAGCATGGTCGACCAACGTCGATCCTACAGGCATGGTGCAGCCAGCCTTGACAGCGGCCTCATCTGGCACACAGTCCGAGATTGACGAGCTTCCACCAATGGACGACCTGTATGGTTTCACAATGCCGAGCATTCAAGAAGACGATGGCGGCTTCAGTGGCGCGACAGGTCTGGGCTCACCAGGCTTGAACCGCCGTAGCTTGCCCGCTGATTTCAAGCCGATCGACATCACCTCGCCGACCGCAGAAAGCGATTGGCAGAACATGGTTGGTGGCATGAATGCGCAGAGTACAGACAACCTGATGGGCTATGGCAGCAGTTCGCAACCAAACTACAACGAGTGGCAAACAGCCTCGGGTGCCCCCAAGTCTCCTCGTCCTCGTGGATTGCCCATGTATGGCAGGTCGGCATCGCGCTCACTAGGCCCAAGCAGTGCACCCGCAAACGACAGTGATGACCTCATGAGACAACTCTTCCCAGAGATGGAGAACACTCCCTCCATGTTCAGCCCCACCAAAGACCCGCTTTCTGGTACAGCAGGCATGGATTTCGGCCCTATGGACGAGAACCTCGACTTCACCGCCCATCAGTGGAACGATGGCTCGATGAGCATGCCCACTGACAACGCCTCCTTCCCGTCACCCTTCGATATGAGCAGGAATTACTCAAACCCAGACTTCATGGGCGACTGGTCGCAATAACCATAGTGGGCGTCGTATCCTGCGGCGTCCGTCCACCCTTTCCGCCTCTTCTCTGCAGAAGAGCAACCTAAAGAGCGACCCGACGATTCCCATCCACTATTTGTCCTTCTCATCTTGGCACTTGAATGCCGCCGGCCATGGCATTGGACCCACGCCATGATGGTTGTGTGGCCGATTCCAAGTCTGTTGATGATGGACCAGAATTTCTTAGCGAGCGGTCTTCCGGGGTCATGCATTTGTGTGCTGCGCTTTTCCGCGAGCCACCGGACTCGCTGCAGCTTGATGACTCGAAATATGTATATAGATCATGCAATGTGAAAATGATTGCCTAACTTCTTCCGGTGATCGAGCCATGCTCGTCAAATCTGTGACGTGGTCTTGGCGCAAAGCAGTGTGTACATGTACGTTTCAGCCTGCGACTCGCATCCTACTAATCTCTGAATCGGCTCGTCGGGTCGAGCTATTTCTACTCTGCTACCTCCTACGACGATACGCTGGCAGCTTTGACGATCAGCGCATGTATGCACTTGAGCCCCACCATGCTCCCCAGCATTGCGTTTGAGGATCATGAGTTTTTTGACCGACGAGGGGGTTGCGGGGGTTCGGGGACGGAGGAGCAGAGGGTGGAGATGGGATGGATGAGTAGGAGGGGGTAGGTGTAATGGAGACGCGGCTCGATTCCGGTGATGGCTCATGGTGGCGGTGTCGTTTCTATGAATGTCGTAGCCCTGTGTGGTGGGGTCCTCGACGACCTTTGTTCCTGTTTTCCCCCGAATGAATACATATGTACAGCAGATTTTTCCCCCCCCAACGCCCTTCGCTATGCCCAATTCCCTCGATCCCGGGTTTCTGTTTTTTTGCTTAACGCCATCGTGATGCATGCATGCATGTCCAACGCTTCATCCGAACATGTCTTTGTTCGTTCCATGTACAAGTTCCCTTTTTTTTTCTTTCTTTTTTTTTTCTGGCGAAGCTCCGGATCACGCTGGATAGGAGACTTGAGGGCCTTTTTTTTGTTTACACATCGCCGTCGGAGGCGCCGCTGCTAGTCGTGGTGCCGCCGCCTCCCGTGCGGTTGAAGCCCGTCTGCGCCCAGTAGATGCCGAAGCCTATTAGGGCGAGGAGGATGAAGAGGACGATGATGATGACGAAGATGACGATGTTGCGTTGCATTGTAGCTTTGGTGGTGGTGGGCGGCGAGGTTCGTTGATTCGGAGAGCTCGCGAGCTCGTGGTTGTATGTTTCTTGGTGATGATTTGACGGCTTGTGGTGGGGTTTGGGCTCTTTGCGTGGTGGTGACTGGTGATGGTATATAGAAGGACTCTCGAGGTCGTTCGTTTGTCGTAAGATGCTCGTGATGGCGTCGTCTCGTCGTGACGCAGGTGTGAGCTGGGATCTTATGTTTCTGGAAAGCTGCTATGGTCGTCGCAACGCTGTGATTCGGGCGATGGATGAATGTCAAGAACAGCAATATCGGCAACACAAGAGCTTTGTAGCTCATCATGTGGTGTGGTTGGGCGTGCTGGCACACGAGGAGGCTGGGCGTGCTGGTGGCTGGAGTGGTTGCATGAGCTGTTGTGCTTTGACATGACGCGCCTACCTTGTCTACGGTCATTGATATCACGTTTCAGCAAGGTCTACATGTATGATCCTAAGTACAAGGATGGCTTCCTCGATGCAGTTGCCATGACGGAAGAGGAAAGATGTAAACACTCGCATGTGAAAGATCCGGGCGCAATTTGGGTTCAGCGCCAAGGGAAGTATCCGTTACGAGCGCCACCCGCCGATCAAGTCCAAAACAACCATCTCTGAGGAACATCGATCAATATGGGAAATGTTTTGGAGGGAGCAGTCTTGCGTCACTTCGATATTTCACGACGAATATAAGAAACATCATCCATACCATGGTGGACAGAGCCGATGGCGAAAATGGCAGTGTTGCGTCGAGCGAGGCAGAGCAATTCCATGATATGCCTGATCCTCTTGTTTCGCCCCAGATAAACAGTCATCACGGCGATCACGGTGCGGAATCCCTGATCGAACAGATGAGCAGTCTGTCGCGGCTTGGTGACTCGCCAAGAGCATTTACAGAACCGGCGGACAGTTCGTCAGGTTCAGCAAATGAAGCATCGCCGGCGTCAGGACCAATATCGAGCAGTCTTCTTCGTCTGGTCAACCGACCAACGGCAGCTGCTGAGGAAGAACGACGGACGAGGCGTTTCTCAGATGCAGATCGAAATCGTACTTCCTTCGATATTACGAGGGGTGATCTTGTCCCTCTCAACGATACGACGAGATCCTCTGTGCTACCGCTGCCGCACAGTGACTATACTTCCAAGGTCGAGCAAAGGGGCATAGGAGCTGCTTCCAGCGCCTTACCTCTTGTGCCTCATGAATGCGATGCCGCTGAATGTGCTGTTTCAAAGGCCGTAGGTACGACGGAATTGCTCGAGTACATTCTCAGTTGGATCGAGACTCGCGACATACGGAATTTCTGCCGAGTCAGTCGGGCTTGGAATGGTACCATCAAAGCATCGCCACAGCTGCGGCTTCACCTTTTCGCACTTCCTCAATTCCGAAGGCCGCCAGCAGAGTTCGAACTCCTCCCTCTTTCCCTGCCGGGTCTCACTATCATGCTGGGTGAGCCGCTGGATCGAGGTCTTTGGATACATGTGGCCATGACGCGGGACGCTGCACTTCGGCTGTCGTCAGGTCGGGGACCTGCGATACGGAGGCCTAGAGCACGATCGATCTTCGAGGGCCTCAGGGGCGGTCTAGGATCTCACCGAGCTGGGCCGTCGAATGATCCATGGCCAGCGGCTGCGTCGCAGAAGAAGGCACCTGACAACATCGCCATCAAGCACGAGGATCTTTACATCACGCAGCCGCCGATCTGCGCTATGCAGGGCTTCCTCTATCCACGATCAAGCCTTTTGGACTCGGCACATGCGAGCGGAGGAGTCCGCGACGAGGAAGAGTCGAGCGCATGCGCAAAGCTTTCTTGCGACACCGGCATCACGCTGGGGTTTTTGGCTGACAGTGCCTTGTCCATCCTACCTACTCCGTCTCTATCAAGTCGTCTCACGTTCAAAGAGATGAACGAGCGCGAGAGAGGCGAGGAGCAAATTGTGTTCAAAGCTATTATGTCTTTTACTGATGAGCACACCAAGGAGAGAAGGAGGGGAGGCAACAAAGAGTTCATTTTGCTTGGGAAGTAATTCCGTTCCTGACTGATGCACGCGCTGCAAGGACCCGTGAGGAATGTAGAGATTTCATTGTTGACGTTTGCAGGTTTCGTTTTGTTTGCACTACGAAGAAATGAACACGAGACATGCCATAGCTTACAATGCTTCATAATCTGGAGCGGTCGAACTTACACTTGGTTCAATAAATTCCATATATGCGCCATGACACGCGGCCATTCTCGCTTCCTGGAGCCGTATCCGTACGGTCGCCATCAGCACACGTCAACTGACCCGGTTGCCGACGACTACGATGATGAAGAAGAAGAAGAGCAAGACCTGACACCGCAGTCCTCCGCGTCACGGAGCGACGACCATGACGGAGACGATCGCGATCACCTTGGCGGCAACATTACGTCAGATGAGTCCGACGAAGATATGAAGGACGCGCAACCACCGCAAGAAGAGTTGCCAGATGCAGCGCTTGAGGAAAGACTCCAAAGGCAATCGATGGAAGGCGAGAGCTTTGAAAGGGTGGTGGCGATGCAGAAGCATATGGCGGAGAAAGCATTCAGAAGCGGTCTGCGACGGCGGCAGCACGAGCCGGTCAGAGCGCCAAAAGCCCGTAAGTATGCTGGGCGAGACGGGAATTTGTTCGAAGATGAAGACCTGGATGATGAGCACCACTGGGATCACGAGTCTCGGCGGGAGAGATTCAAATTCCGTTCGCTGCTTGCTCAAATCCTCTCGACACTATGTGTCTTCTTTGGTATCATCTCAATGAACGTCTTACTCTGGAACTCAAAATACGGGGACACAGTCGAGGCAGCAAGGATCGCGCCTGCTGACAACATTCTGGGCCTGGACTCTGTCACCCACTGGAGCTTCGACAATCATGAAGTCGCTCGCACAAGCGCGGCCATTGAGAGCATATACGATGACGCCAACGCCATCTTCAAGCAAATCGACCACGATAGAGAATGGCTCAAGCATGAGTCCCTGTACAGGCTCTCGCGAGAGTACATCGTTGACATCGACGTGGCAAGAGAGCAGCCGAGCATCCTGCAGGAGATGAATGCGGATTTCGTCTCCGGTCAGAAGGAGTGGTTGGAGTATCTGACTGCTGAGCTTGACAAGAAGATCCAGAGGTACAGTAGCAACCCGTGGGCGACTGCGTTTTGGGATTTCTGGATGACCGTGTCGCCAATCCCAGGCTCATACAGCCTCACATCCACCTCCTCCATCGCGCGCCTCATGCAGAAGCATGTCCGGGTCCAGGAAGCCCTCCTCACAGAGCTGGAAACCAGAACCAATGACCTCGACGCCTTCCTGCAGGCCGCCAAGATCCGTCGCCAAGCCCTCCGCACGCTCATCGATGCTGAGCTGGAGAATTGGGAGCACGAATGCAAAGCGAAGCAGATTTACCCTGTCGTGCCTGCGGGCTCGGAGAAGGATGATGCGAGGTCGCCGTATTGTAAGTGGGCGCGCCCGGACGTGGTGGCGAGCATGCTGAGTGAGATGAGAGTGATGAGGGACTTTAGTGTGGCGGAGGACTTTGTGGAAGGGCGCAAGGGGAGGTATGAGGAGGTGGGGATGGCTTTGAGGCAGACTGATGGCGCTGCGAGTGGTGTGCGCAGGGATCGAGCGTACAATTCTATGGGTCATCCGAGGCAGGCGGGGTATGTGGCGTGGATGAGGGAGAGGGTGAGAGCGGAGGGGGAGGGGTTCAGGATGGTCGGGGAGAGGGTTGGGAGGAGGCAGGCTGTGGAGGCGTGAGCTGGGCTATGGCCTTGAACGTGAACGCAAGGATCATTGAGTGCATGATCGCTTTTGGTGAGTCATTCTGTCATTCTGCAGTCTTGGGCAACATCGTCCCACACTTTGTAAGCTGTGGTGGCGATGCAAAGACCGTGGGATCCGGGGGCGGTGTCAGTGAAGCTTGAGACATCATCGCAAGGGCTTGAATCCAATAACACAATGTATACGCAGATGAAGCTATCTTGCCTAGGCTTAGACCATGAAATCCCAATGACCGCGGTACTCGAAGGACTACAGTCTTGGGACACCGAACCCGCCCACATTGCCGCCCGCAACCACCCACCGCCCTATTTGTCCCTTGCCGACAACCCTGCGCTTCTCCACCGTCCTTCGCACCGCCTATTCATTCTTGCACCTCCCATTATGGCATCTCCCCACCTGTCCTGTTCCCGGTATCACACAGACGTTCGAGCAGCCACGGCAGCACGCTAGTCTAGTAGCGGGGTCGGGGACCACGACGGCGATAGTGGTGGTGGTGAGGGAGAGGGCCGTAAGGATCAGAGTCGCGAAGCGCATGTTGGACCCAGTTGGTTGCAATTGGCTGGTACGGGGGTTAGGTGTCAGTGGCATGGGAGTATGGAAAAGGTGGAGAGGCGCACGAGATGGTGACTGCGTTCCTGCTCCTCTGCTCTGTTCAGGTGGGTGTGTTTTCGCTTTGGTCACAATGGCCTTGCGCTGCAGGCAGCCCAGGACCCGTGATCCTTTTGTGTCTTACGTAGGGGGGTGTGGAGGACTGAACGGAAATGTGTCTAGGTGGACTCGTTAGATGGCATCTCTCGCTGTTTTTCTGGCATCCTCTGCGCCAAGTGGCATGCTGTTCCGCGTGATCCCGGGCGATACAGCCTGTTCTCGCGATCGTACATGGGAGACCGAGGATGGACGAGTCCTTTGGTACTGCTTCTGTATATCGGCCCGGTGTCACGACTTCTACTTGGCTGCCATTCACAGCACATGTAAGCTCTTTACAAGGTTGGCTAGCCATGAAAGCATAGATGTCTGGCTCATGACATTGTAGACTCTCGATATAAGGATAGCGCCGGAGATGGTAGATAGTATCGTCATCACTAGAATATCCTTCTACTACAGGACTTAGCATAGTCTTAGTAGAGTCTACAACTAGTTACAGCAGGTCATTCGATCCGGAGACAACAATCCTTGCCCTTTTCCTACTGTCCTTCGCACCGCACTACTTGATCAATCATGTGCAGTGCCCCTGATAGCACACCCCTGCTTCATTTGTGCCCGGTATGATACAGACATTCGTGCAAAGAAGGCAGCAGCCTGCAGGAGGGAGGGGCGCGGGCACCGCGACAACGATGGTGGTGGCGGTGAGCGAGAACGCGGTCAGGAAGAGGGCGGTGAAACGCATTGGAGATCAAGTTGTGGTGGCGTGGGTGGGAGCGCGTGTCTGATCGGGTCTGGTTGTGACGTGTTAGGGGCGCGCGAGTGTATGATGACAGGTGGCTGATCAGGGAGGCGCACTTCGGTTGTTGCCGGCGTTCGTGCTCTATGATTCGGTTGTGTTGATGTCTGTTGCAGCCGCTCAGGAGATCGATCCCTTGTGTCTTGGGGCAGCGGGTTGGTGGGGGACTATACGAGAACGTCTCAGGGAGGTAGGTAGTCAGCTACCTTATATATCTCTCGCCATTCTTTTGGAATTCCCTGCGACAAGTAGCATGCTGTTCCGCCAGACTCCGGTTGATACAACGGAGCTGCAGTATGTCCTCTCATGATCATCTGTCAGACATGGATGGGACGGCCGAATCACAGCGGTCCAATTGGCCCCGTCCAGAATGCTGCAAGGTCTCAATGCTTGGCCGGAGTCAATGGATCGATCCGGTGTGACCACTGTTACAGAGCCTTCGCACGTCCGTACGTCTGTACGTCGCAAGAGCTTCCTGGACCTTGTCAACCTTTCTGTTTTGAGCGGAAGCTGCTCTTCGCAAGCAGCAGCCATTGGCCAGAACCTGATCGCGAAGGTGACCTAGGACGGACGTCAAAGACTCTGTGTCACTTGGCTTTATTGGCCAACACTCGTGTGTCAAGATCGAGCCTCTTGCGAGGTTGGTCAGCTATTGAAGCATGGAGATCTGGCTCTTTGAGCCAGTCGAACACCATGTATGCGTAGGATGTGGCTGCTGAGGAGCCATTGATCTCGGTCGATCGATCGCCTAGTATCGCGAAGGTGGAGGTGCCAAGGGATCTAGATCCTACAGATGTCGAAGAGCCAAGTCGAACGCGCGTGAGACCCCTTCATCCCGGACGATAGTTCTATTGCAGCTAACCCTATGTACACTCCAGATCGCTCCGAGTGGTCCTCCAACCCGCATACCCAACCACCCACCACGCCTCCATCACCACCTCCTCTTCAGTTCTTACACAGACTCTGCGTGGGCCCGCATACAAACTCCGGATGTTTCGGCACGCATCTCTGCGTACACAATTGTTTGAAGGTCGTGATGTCGGTGTCGGTCACGAGTGATACGCACGTCACCCCATTGAACCCAGTCTGAAAGGTGCCTGGTGTAGGGGTTTTGCCCAGCTTGTCATGGTCGGTGCCGATATGCCAGGTGCGATCGTTGCCGACTGTGTAGTCGCGCACGCCCTTTTTGACAGTCTGACAGCGCCAGTACAGGTCCTCCGGGATGTCTTCGTTATCGGCGCTGGTGAGGTGTTAGGGGCTGTGTTGATGGTGTCGGATCGAGAGGGGGGAGATGGACTTACGCCGTATGGGCGAGAAGGGTGCAGAGGGCTAGAAGTAGTGATGGGAGTTTCATGGTTCCTCTTGTCCGAAGCTTGGATGGTTTTGGTGTGTCGAAAGCGATGAATTCGGTTATATCTGGAGATGGCAGCAGTAAATATACATAAGAGGAGCTTTTCTCAGGTTTAGTATTTATTATTGCGACAGGCCATCCGCCGTTCGCCGCGCAGGCGGTGCATCGGTTCCTCGCGGGAAGCCAAGCAGAGCATTCCCTGCCGCGGCCAGTATCAGACATTTATCTTTTCTCGTTCAACTCTTGTTGAAGACAAAGCTAATAATAGGTCCCAGTGGAGAGGCTGTGTTCAGTTTATCCGGTACCTTCGCACCATCGTAAACAACAAGCACATCCTCGAGAGCACCCGAGATAAACCTCCGATCATCACCTAGCGAATAGCGGCTGGTCGCGCACTTTGGCTCTTGCCCCTTTTGGCAATCATCAAGGTACAGCAGCGACAAATTTGTAAGGCCGCCCTTGTTCCATGAGATCCGGGCATCAACGCCCAGCCGGACTGTCCGGACTCGTGCCGCGACAAGATCCATCTCCTTACTCAACCCTGTCTCTCCACCCACCCCCATTTCGTACAGACGGTACAGTATTATAAAGCCATTCATGCTCACCTCTTTGCGGCATCGACTTCATCACAGAATCTAGCCGTCGACAGCACAACTGAGTCCCATTAGCAATAGATCATCATGCAATACCTCCTCACCCTGCTCACCCTGGCATTGGCCGCATGCACGACTCAAGTGCTTGCGACTGGCGAGCCAGAGTGCTGTCCAGATCAAGCTTGCCCGCCTTGCGTGCCGCCTCAGTTCTGGTCATGTCAAGCGGTAAGGATGATATATTGTTCCTTGAGCGGCTATTGGGCTGCTGGACTGGGATGGAAATGGAGGCAGTAGCTTACGAGTGGATTAGAATGCATGCGCCTAAGATTTCCGACTCGAACGCGTGCGGACGACAGGGCGGACGCTGGAGGCTGAGGCCGTTGGAGGTCTTGGGTTGGTGATGCTCTCCACCCGTTTTGGGGCATTACGTCCGGGCAAAGTCGACATGCTGTCTTTATGGTCCGGAAATGGGTCGATCGATTATTGCGTCTGTTGTTGGGTCATCGACGAGGTGCTCGAATCAAGAGAAGAATTCTGCCGGAAATGACTTGTCTTGGGTGGATGTCTAAAGAGACTTCGGCTCGATGGGAATATCATATGAACCCGCTCGCTAGCCGCCGCCCATCGGTTATTGCGTCTGTTGTTGGACTATCGACGAGGTGCTCGGATCAAGAGAAGAATTCTGCCGGAAGTGACTTGTCTTGGGTGCATGTCTAAAGAGACTTCAGCTCGATGGGCATATCTTTTGAACTCGCTCGCTAGCCGCCGCTCATCGGTTATTGCGTCTGTTGTTGGACCATCGACGAGGTGCTCGGATCAATAGAAGGATTTTGCCGGAAGTGACTTGTCTTTGTTGGATGTCTAAAGAGACTTCGGCTCCATGGGCATATCTTATGAACTCGCTCACTAGCCGCCGCCCAAACACAAATGTCTCCACCTTTCCTCTAGTCCTTACACCGAAATAGCTAGGACGGGACAGTATCTCGATAGTACAATGTCCGTCAAGCTATTCTCCTGCACGTCAGCGCATCAGCCCCAACGCCCCCGCCAGCCGTTCGTCGCCCATCGACCTACCGTCGAAAGTTCGTCAAGAGAGTTTGACAAGTGCCTCTCTTTGCATCCGTACTGGCATTACTGGCACAAGCGATATCAAAAGCATCCTCCACAGCAGCTTCACAGCGTATCTGTTCGCTCCGCCCTCTTGCTATAGGCTGCGCAACTTGCTGAGCAGACGGCGGCAGAAAGTTGCTGTTGGATTGCGATGGCTCGCTCTTGAGCGGCCAGCTCGAGTTCGGATTGTGCGGCCAAGTCGCAGATATCGACTTCCGCGCCTAGATGAGCGGCTGATTGTCCGACTGCTCAGACGTATGACTCTACTGAGCGTGGTATTGAAAGATGTGGTAGTCGAATATGTTTGTGATGGAGAGCATTAGGTCGTTGGTCAGCCGGGATGTCAACGAGCTTTCCGGCACCAAGGTCAATATATGACAAGTGCAAATGCATCACATGCGGACAGAGCCAGCAGCCTCATAAAAGCACGCTCCGGAGCCATCGAGCTGCTTCAGTCGCCCGCGCCCTTCCGCCTGGAGTAGCACCCCACAGACCGAGACCCGTATGCACGACCAACTGAGCCTTGGTCTCTGCGGCGGCTCTGTTGGCAAGCTCAACCTCCCTATCCTCGCCTTCTAGCTCATGGATCTCTTCGTCCAGCAGCACCTTCTTTCCAAAGTCTGACGCGGCTAATTGCCTCAAATGAGATCGCCTCAGTGCTTGCGTCAACTCCGTCGCCTGGTCCTTTACCGGTGACTCGGCGCCGGTACTGATATGGAACATTGGTAGGCGAAGACCAAGTGAAGCGCTTGGATAACGTTTCGATGCTTTTCGGCGGACCTCTGTCTCCGGTGTAGATGGCTCAGCATTGTGATTTGATAGTGCACTCAGAGCCAGCTGCTCACGGAAGAACTCTTCACGGTCAAGAAAGGCGAGATGGTCCAGGTCGTTCGAGGGCGCCTCTGTTGGTGGTGGCGGCACAGCTTGGCCCGCGGAGCGGAAGAACAAGATAGGGGAAGCACAGGGATCAAAGTAATGCTCTGGCTTTCTAAAGAGTCTGCTACGCAGCTGCAACAGCTCGGCCATGAGGCCCGAGTCATGGTCCAGTGATTGCAGTCCCGGCCAATCCACGATGGGGTTGCAGATTGCTGCTGCTGCCACACCCGGCTGACCAGCGCGGCATTCGGTGAGAGCCAGAGCCGTCGCAAGGCTGCCACCACCTACCCACTGCCCGCAGACAGCAATGCGTCCGACATGCTCGGACCTTCCCGCGCGCGTGATGCCTCGCCTTGGCAGCAAATGCGTCAGGACGAAGTCATAGGCTCTGAGTATGTCGTGGACCGGCGTAGGATAGCGACTGTCGTGGTCGAGGCGGTAGTTCACCTGCACCACGGGAAACGGCAGTTGGGCGCGCAGGGCTGCAATTATTGATTCGTCATCTTCCGAAGAGAGGCGTGCAGAGCCGCCAGGAACATAGAGTATGACCGTGGGCGGACCGGGTACCATCGATGGTGGAGCGCTTGGGCAGTAGAAACTATCGGCTTATTAGTCGAATCGCATTCATTGTTGTGGTTTGGTGGACCAGCTTACTCAAGTTTAATGCTGCCGTTGCTTCCGACCGGCACTTCGACCGTCTCGGGTGCAAGACCTGCGAACGGCCTGCGGTGGAGGCATGTGGTCGATAGCCTGAGTCGTGTCGTCCCTGGTCGTGCACGTCGCCACATCCTCCATGAGCCTGAGGCCCACGTACATGTAATGATCAGGTCTGGATCGCGAAGGACACCACCGTAAGGGCTGTGCATGAATCATGTGAGTGGCCGTCTTGCAGCCTCAGGCATCCAAAAGCAAAACGCCAAAAGAACGCGCTAATTCTTGAGGCTCTGACGCACCTCACTTCATCCTCCATCCTCCATCCTCCGTCCTCCATCCTCCACCATCATCACCATCGCCATCACCATCACCATCACCATCGCCATCACCATCGTTATCATCATCGATTCCTCAATTCGCAGATGCGTCAGCAGAACCTGAATCGCGAAGCGCAGTCTTGCGCTCATCGCGCCTGGTCTTAGAAGCATCAGATAGGGGGCTGCAAGGTTGCTCGCGTCTCACATAGGTCACAAGGTTCGCTATGACCATCTGGTACGCTCACAGGGACATCCGTCGATCCGTTCACTCCACGACGCAATCTCGCCACAACCGTCTTCGAGAAGATGACGCCGACGTATATCTCTCAGCAGCTTATTATTTTCACCCTGACATGGCTCCGGCGCGCAGGCTCCGTACTACTCCTGCACCCCCCGCGAGGCGCACAATCCTGTCCAGCTGGAGCCTCACGATTGAACGCGACGACTGTGCACGATGGGGTGAGCCGATTATGCGCATGCTTTACTGTTCCGCAAGTTGGCGCAGTCTTCACCGGATAAGACAGCCGAATACGGACCGCCTGCTATGGCTTGGATGCTGTCTTGGGAGACATAGGCAACTTTAATCCAGAAGCTTTGTGAAACAAGCATGCCAAGTTGAAGCTTTCTGTCACTCGGCACTCCATCGAACCGGGTATGCCTGCATGGCTTGCTATAACGATAAAATCAGGTACAACACGAAGCGACGTTGTCATCCACCTCCCTCCGCTCACACAGACGAGCCTGACTTAAATGCTTTCGATGTAGTCTTCCATCCACGCCTTTCACTCGTTCCTTGCACGCTCGCTTTTACGTGGCCCAACACACTCTAGAACCATGTTTCGACTTCTACGATTCGCAGTACACTTAGCACTCTTTACCGTCGCTACAGCAAGCACTCATGGGCACCTGCAGATTCGCGATCTAAGCAGCAATGATATCAGCGGTTCCACAGGAGGCGTTCAGCCTCGACTCGAAGTCCATGATCTGCAGAAGAAACCAGACCACTGGAATCTCTTTCTCCTGGCTATGCAATCATTCCAACAGCAGAACTTTACGGAAACCATGAGCTACTACCAAATCGCCGGCATCCATGGGGCCCCATATATTCCGTGGGAGGGCGTGGATCGCTGCCCTCAATGCGCCATAACTGGATACTGCTGTCATGCATCGACACTGTTCCCGACGTGGCATCGGTTGTATGTCGTGCTGTTCGAACAGGCTCTGCAAATCCATGCTTTGATTATAGCCCAACAATTCCAAGGCGAAGATCAGCAACGCTACACCGCTATAGCAATGGAATTACGCATGGCGTACTGGGACTGGGCCGCCCCCATGAAACCGGGGGAGAACGCGATCCCCACGCTCTTCACTGATCCGACAGTGAATGTGACCACGCCAAATGGCCCTCAGATCATCCCAAACCCCTTGCAGAAATTCACCTTTCCTGCAGGTGCGGACAACAGCTTCACGGTAGATCCCGCGAGCGGTACTACCGTTCGGCGTTCCACTCTTACCGTGGAAGGACGTAAACAATTGCGCGCTGATACCTGGACTCTTCTGACATCGCAACACGTCTACGAAGCTTTCTCCACTGAAGCGCTGAGCGGAGGCAGTGGAGAAAATCCCAATAGCTTGGAGGCACTGCATGACCAGATCCACATTCTCGTTGGTGGTGACATGGGTTATGTGCCCTCGGCGGCCTTCGACCCCATCTTCTTCTTCCACCACTGCAACGTGGACAGGCTGTTGGCAATCTGGCAGACTCTCTACCCAGCCTCCTGGCTCGAGCCATGGAAAGAGGTCGGTCAAACCTATACATATACATCCGGCACCATACAAAACAGCTCTTCCCCATTGACTCCGTTTCGTTCCAATTCATCCATCGGGTTTTGGGACACAAACTCCTGTCGCTCAACAGAGTCAGTGAACTATGAGTACCCCGAGATTGCCTCTGGAGACCGGGCGTCGGCGATCAATGTCATAAACACATTGTACAGAGACACCCCGACGAACAGTAACACCAAACGCGTCAATGACGGCGCTATCGCCGCGTACGGCTCATCAGGACAGGTGCAAGAGTACGTCGCCAACGTCCGCGTAGATTCGACAGGCACAGCCGGATCCTTCACCCTCTTCCTCTTCTGCGGCGACTTCGACGATTCCGACCCGGACAACTGGCACAACGAAGCCAACCTCGCCGGCTACCATGGCTTCTTCACGGGACCTGACGCCCAGGGCGACGGGACCGCGCTCGTCAACGCCGGCATCTCCATCACGGATTTCTTACTCCAGGCCGTGGCCCGCGGCTCATGCAGCGACATGAGCAGCGCGTCCGTGACCGAATACCTGCGCGAAAACATGCAATGGAGGACCAGGTCCGTCAACGGGACGGTGCTGCCCCCCGAGGCGGTCCCGGCGCTGGAAGTGGCGGTCATGGCATGCCCGGTCGACTTGCCTGGTTCTGAATCCGACATGCCCAACTGGGGCCAGTGGGATTTTTTGACGGAGTGCACGCAGAACAAGCCGAACGGGTACAGTGGTGGCGGGTTGCAAGGGTTCTTGAATTTCCTGCAACCGGTGCCGGGGTTGCAGCTATCGGACATCACGGAGTCTTTGGGGTTGTCGATGGCGTGAGTGGGGGGTGTGGGCAGGGGGAGTTGTACGATATCATCGGGTGTAGGGAAATGTGACCAGAGCGTTTCCAGGACGAGGATGAGTTTATGTCCAGACTTTGCGCCAGACATGGCGTCTACACGGGAGCGCTAGTAGAGATCAGGAAATCTGGGGAATAGACTATAGACTGTAGGATGTACGCAGATCCGAATCCATAATGCAGATGACCGGGGATCCCGTCCGTGCTACGACGTTGTGAGTGCGGAGTTGCAGAAGCAAGGGGCTGTCTCGTGATCGACTGCTGATGTTGTGCACTAGATTTAGAATTGTCCGCATTCACGTCTGGCTGAGTACCTCATGTATACATTGGACCGAAGTGACCTTCTTGGACCGTCGCTGCCAGTCGTCGAGGCTTCCTTCGTCCGATCGACGCATCCACTTCTCTCCCGCTTACAAGAGCATGCACGATACAAAAGGGTTCTTCCGGCAGTCTTGGAATCGATTTGTGGTCTGATGGGGGAATACTAAAAGTACGACGACCTGGGAGTCTTCCACAGCTGCATCCCCTCTCCTCCTATTCCGCACCCTCACTCCCTGTAGCAGTTTTCTTCCCGCCCTTGCCCTTCACCTTGAACACCGCGAACCCCTTCTCGCTCAACTGGTGCTCCTTCCACGGACTCCACGCCCACGCAATCATCTCCAAATGTACCCTCGTCGGCACCTTCTCATCGACCCCACCGCCGTCGACCCAGAGCTCCCCGTCCTCCCAACCTCCGGCATCCTCCTTCCCCTCCGGCACCAGCGACGCCAACTCTACGTACCGTCGAGCTTCCCAATCCGGCTCCTCGGGCCTCGAAGCATCCACCAGCACGTTCCCCAGCTTCTTGCCTCTGGGCAACTCCACGTACACTCGCGCGAACTGCTTCGCGCCCTCACTCACGTCCTCGCTCCCCTCGATCCTCGGCAGATACTGCTCGACGACCTTCTTGGAGACGACCGGCTTGAACCCGCCCGCCCTCAACCCGTCTTTCAACGTCGGATACGTGACGTCCAGCCACTCCCTGAACACCTCCATCGCGGCCCGCATGTCCTGCGTGCTGGCCGCCCCGTCGACGGCTCTCTTCATGGCCGGGTGGTGTTTGGCGCGGTTGTACAGGGTGTTCACTGTTTGGAACTGGTAGATGAGGGAGCGGCTGGCGATGAGAGTGAGGGTGGATGCGGCGGCGGACTTGTCTTTGAAGCCGGTGCCGTGGATGGTGGTGCTGGGGTTGTCGTCGGTGTAGAGGTGGGATGCTTTGGGGTCGGCGGGGGGTCTGGTGGTGGGTGTGGCGCGCGAGGACTTGGCGCGGCCGGTTTTGGGGGTCGCTTTGGGCATGTTGGGAGATGATGGGTGGGCAGAGAGAGATGGGGTAGTGGTGAGAGGCTTGAGGAGTGGCGGGTGCAATGTTTTGATGGGTGATCGCTGGAATGTGAGGAGATGGAGGAATCGCACAGACCTGCTCATTGATGATGTCTATAGATATTCGGCCGCTCAATACATGCGATACACTTTTTGATGTCTCGTTGTCAGCAGGTTTTCCACGACCGTTGGATGTTGATCGTTCAGGAGAGAGGAGCAAAGTCGCTATGACGTCGACGTGTCTTGCACGTGTCGGCCGCGTGTTTGAATTGAATAATCCCCCATCAAACTGCCCCGCGCTTTGATTGATTCGACCCCTCCGCCCCACGTACCGGTCGGTCACACCCATGTCCTCCCTCAACTTTTCGTGACAACCGGAAATGCTCCGCTGGAAACAGCCATTGACCCTCACCGTCCTCTCCATCTCCTTCCTCGTCGCCCTGGCCAGCTTCCTCCCCACCATCTTCCCTCGCCTCCGCCTCTTCACCTCCCACCTCCGCACCAAGTCCTATACCACCACCACCATGTCCACCACCTACGAAAAAGAACTCAATGTCGCCCTTCTCGCCGTCCAACGAGCCACTCTCCTTACCAAAAGCGTCTTCCACCAGAACGCCAAGGGCACACTGAGTAAAAGTGATGCATCGCCCGTCACCATTGGCGACTTCGGCGCCCAGGCATTGATTATTAGCGCTTTACAGCACAACTTCCCGAACGATGAGATTGTGGCTGAGGAGGAAGCGAAGGACTTGCGAGAGAATAGCCAGATTAGGGAGACAGTATGGCAGCTTGTTCAAGAATCCCGTCTCAATGACTCGTCCGCAGAAGATTCAGTGTTGGGCGGCAGCATCGAGAGCGCAGACAGCATGCTCGATCTCATCGACAAGGGCGACTCGAAGGGCGGGAACAAAGGCAGGATATGGGCCATCGACCCCATCGACGGCACCAAAGGTTTCCTCCGCGGCGGCCAGTACGCCGTCTGTCTTGCTCTCATGGTTGACGGAGACGTCAAGGTGGGTGTGCTGGGCTGCCCGAACTTGCCCGTGTCGGACTCAGAGCCCTTGAAGGAAGGCATTGGGGCAGACGCGAGTGACGAGGAAGGCAAATTCGGAGTTCTGTTTTCAGCGGTGCAAGGGCAGGGCGCGCAGAGTCGACCCTTGAGCAAAGGAGCCTTGAAAGAGGGCAGCAAGATCCACATGAAACCCCTCTCCAACATCTCCGAAGCCACCTTCTGCGAATCCGTCGAAGCGGGCCATAGCTCTCAAGGCGACGCCGCCGCCATCGCACAGAAACTCGGCATCACGAAGCCTTCGGTGCGGATGGACTCGCAGGCGAAGTACGGGTCCATCGCTCGAGGAGCGGGGGATCTGTACCTGCGATTGCCGGTCAGGAAGGACTATGTGGAGAAGATCTGGGATCACGCCGCGGGTGATCTGATCGTGAGGGAGGCTGGGGGCCAGGTCACGGATGTGGAGGGGCAGCGGTTAGATTTCTCGCATGGACGGACGTTGGTGCGGAACAAGGGCGTGATTGCGGCGCCGCGGGATGTGCATGCGCATGTGATCGAGGCTGTCAAGGAGGTTTTGGCGGCGAAGGAGTAGGTGGGTTGACATATCTCCGTAGAGAGGGGTTGAAAATTGGCTATCGGTGCACATCCAGGCAGTATAGTGAGTGTGTAATAGGTAGAGATGCATGAGAATGCTTATGCTCGCCCGATGCTATCTGAGCTTCCTAGCTCTTGGTCGTGCCTCTCCGATATGTAGGGCCCTGGAGAGGATCAGAAATGCTGTGATCCATCATCGTTGAGCCGGATCATCGTGGTTGACAGGCCTGTCAAGACAGGTGACTTTCTGAGCGACTGTCGGCTGGGTGAGTGATGAGGCTGTCTCACATCTCGCGTCATCACGAATCGCTGCCGTGGCTGGCTGTGGCCATCACGAGCTCTGGGTGAGATAAGACGAGAGAAAAGGGCTCGTGGGGGGCTTCTAGAATCCTATGGGGCTGGCGCGATCCTGGCGGCGAGCGGGTTCCGATGAGGTGGTGGTGGTGGTGGTGGTGGTGGAGTCGTCACGGGATCAGAGCACGGTTGTTGATGACGACGGGGGGGAGGCTGAGGTGTTGGCTGGTGCAGGGACGTTGCAGCTGTGGGACGGCTGGAGGGCGTACATGGACGAGGCTTGGGCGACGGGAGGAGTGGCAGGAGGGAATACGCCATCTGCCAAGCCTGGGCCGCATACATACAGGAGCTGTTGTGTGTCCCACAGCTCAACCACCATGTCGTGCATGATTCATGTGGGGAGCATGCCATCCTGGTAGGGTTATGATTATGCAAATGTGATTGAAATGCGTTCTCCTTTCAGCTGTGCAAGGGGCGGGCGCCAAGGAAAGCGGACAAGCTCATCGTGCCGAGACCGCCATCTGCCTGCGCCCCTTTTCCGGACTGTACAGGTTACAGGTTACAGGTCACAGGTTAAGAAGAGGGTAGAGATGGCGGCTGATGATTAACCATTTCCTCGTCGATCAAACAACCATGATTTGATGGGGGATTAATGATTGTGGGATCTATTTTCAGCCCGGATCCCACACCACGCCACGGGGACGGGCCGTGCCGGTCTCGCGCGTGGCCCTCATGGGAGATGCGTCATTTCCCCCACGGGAGGCAGCTTCGCCGCGAGATCACGAGGCAATGCCGTCGGGTGCGATGAAACCATCCGTCGTGATCCATGTACATGCTCATCTGCCACATGAGAAAAAGAAAACAGAAAAGGGAGTCGTCTCATCTCTTTCGCTGGCTGATCGCTGTCGTCCCTGTTGTGCAGCAGCGGCAGCATCCAGCAGCATCAGCAGCGTGGATACCTGAGGTAGACATGACCTGAAAGGCGAAGACTCCACCCCCCCCCCTCCCCATCAACAGACATACCTCCTCCATCGCCGCCCACGATGCTGGACGACAACCTGCCCACCTTCTTCCTCAAGTCATCCGCCACCGCGAAGCATCACCGCGAGCTGTACCTGTCCTACCACGGCTCCGACCCCGCGCCAAGCTACTCCCTCCACCACATCGACCCGGACTCGGCCTCGCCCCACCACCACCCCAACTGCTATGCCGCCGCCCTCTTCGACAGCCACAGCCCGGACATCCTCTACGGCGAGGTCGTGCTCCGTCCCTCCTTCTCCCACCCCACCCTCTCCCAGGACGACATCCGCCGCAACGGCGGAGTCCCGCCACCGCCTCAACCCAATCTGCCCACCCAATTCGTCATCCAGCTCTATGCCCCCGATCAGCAGGTCCGCGTGGAGCGGAAGGAGGGCAAGTGGGGCTCGAGCGACAGCTACGAGTTCTCCATGCCCCTCACCTCCTTCCGCGTCCCCTCCGCCTCCACCCTCGACCGCGGCCGGAGCGACCCGGCCAGCCTGGACATCACCCCCAAGGCCCATTTCGTCTGGAAGCGGGAAAGTAAGTTGCACAAGGACCTGACCTGCTACTACACCGGCAAGAGCACCGACGACGTCAAGAAGAAAAGCCGGAGAGACCCGGACATCATCATATCACTGTGGCGCAGTCTACGTGAGATGACCATCTACGAGCCCAACCTGTCGAGAGTGGACCTCGAGGACCCGCGCGGCTTGGAAATGGTCTTGCTCCTCAGCGCGGTCGTGCTCAAGGACGTGTATTTCGGTGGCAACATCAGAGACGTCTTCAACGTCTCCGACACCCCCGGCGAACGGAAACTCAGCGGCGGCGGTCGCAAACTCTCCAACCCGCAGCACACTCACAGCATCCACGGCGCTCCGAATCCGCTGGGGACCCATCCGGTTCGACCGCTCGAGCCGGTCCGAGCAGCCACCGTCGCCAAGCCCTCGTCCCTGCCCCGTCTTCAGACCACGCCTCCCAACGCCCACGCCCCGGCCAGACCCAGACCCCGACCGGCGGCGCCGCCCATGCCGGATCCACGGACACAGTGGGAGCTGGACGCCGAGACGGCGCGTCTGAAGGCCATTGCCGAAGCCGAAGCGCGCGAGGAACGACGGAGACGAGCTGCGATGGAGAAGGCCGACGAACTCGCAGCGCGGCGACTCCAAAAGGAAGCCGAGGAAGAGGCAAGGAGAGCGGCACGGCAGAATGCCGAAATCGATCGCGAAACCGAAAGATTGCGCAAGCTCTACGGCGTCCAGCCCATCCACCATCGATCGCCCACCCACGCCAACAGCTCGCACTCGCGCCACCCATACCTGCAACCCCTCCATGAACAGACCCGAGTCAACCTCCACATTCCATTGCAACCTCCACCCCGTGTCGGGTCCAATGGTCTCTACATCCAGCCCGCGGCCTCCTCGAGCGCCCTCCTCATGAGCGGCGCGAACCCGCATGCGTCGTCGCTGAACGTGTCGTCGGGACCGCCGCGGCCGGGCAAGAAGAAGAGTTTCTTCGGGCTGCGGAGCACGAGCGACGACGCGACGGAGCGGCAGCGGTTGGCGAAGAAGAGTAGTGCCATGTGGTGATTCTACAGTTTCTCGTGCGTCAACTTTCTTGAGCGCTGCAGCGTGACAAGGAACCTTGGGGATGGTGGATGAGAACGTCGGGATATATATTTAGCGAGGTGTTGGTGGACTTTCTCTCTTCCGCGGTTCTAGCACGTTGTTGAATTGATGCATCTCGGATGTTCTTCTTAATGATCGACATGTCGGGATTCAAACCCCAAGTCAATCCGCATTCAGATCCACGCCCTCGGACCCGGATACGAAACACGCTCGAACCGAAATTCCCCCCCCTCACGGTTCACCCCAAACCAGGCGCAGCCCCAGTCCAAGACCTCCGCCAAGTCCCAGAGCTTACGAACACGAAACCTCACCCGAGATAAAAGAAAAAAAAAATCCTATATATCTTCCCCCTCCCTCCTCCCCTTCCTCTCCCCTCCCCCCAAATAAATAAACCACCGACCAAAATGCTGCCCCTCCTCCTCTTCTCCCTCCTCCCCCTCGCGACGGCCCAACCCCCCGTCTCCTGCGGCCGCACCGGCCAGGTCGGCTACCCGACCACCTGCTCCCACCTCGTGCCCGTGCAATGGGGCTGCCTGATCGAGGGCGACTACAGCGGTCTCCCCGGCGACGGGTCGTGTTCGGCGCAGTACCCGAATGAATTGTATCCGCAGTATTTTTGTGTGAGTTTCTTTTTCTTCCCTTTTGGTTTGATGAGGGATGGGGTCGGGGGTGGGCTGACGGGTAGAGGGGGGGTGTGTAGTGTCCGAAGTGATGGGTTTCTCTTCCTTTCTTGGGGGTGGATGGGGTGGGTGGTTTCAGGGGTGCTTATTCGGGAGGCTCTGATGCCGTGGGTGCGTTGGGGAGGTTTGTTTGTGGGAGGGGATGGGGACGGCGTGGTGTGTTGCGCTGTGAGCGAGGCAGAGAGAACTCGGTCCAGATCGTTTTCAACTAGGGCGTCAAGCAGAGGGTGCAACTGGGCTGGGAGGGGAGAAACCGTGTGGAGTGGCGATATAGTCTTACGATTACACTAAACCCTAACCCTGCAGGTTCTTGCCATCGAACATCTCCGTGTCCTTCATCAACTGCGCCATCACGGCCATGGACTCGTGCTCGCTCTTGCCGTCGAGCCTGTGCCTGACGTAGGTCTTGAGTGCCTCCATCTTCAGGTACTTGCAGAAGTTCTCGTGTCCGTTCGGGCTCATAGTCACCTTCGCAGTCGAGACGATAGAGAAGGACGGGCCCTTGGACGTGTTTCTGACCACGGGCGACAGCATCTGTGGGATCAGCTGCGAGATTGGATGCCCCATCGCCTCGGGGACCATCTTGGCGGCCATGAAGATGGACTCGATCACCGACATGCACTCAACCCCGTCCGAGTGCTGGGACAGCTCGAACCAGTCCCTGGCGGTCGACTCCGGGAGGCTGTTGGAGTCCCTCCTCGCGAACAAGGTTGCCATGAAGTTCGAGCTGTCGGCTTGGACTGCGGGCAGGTCTGCGGACTTGATGCGGGCGTAGAGTACGTCCACTATGTTGGTGTAGGTCTTCATCAGAACTATGCCGTCGATCACGTGCCCAGTCTCGCCCGTCCACTGCATGTACATCTTGATGCAGGCGTACATCAGAGACGCGAACCCGACGCCCCACACCTGCAGCTTGTTGTCGTAACCCCTACTCGCGAGCGCGGACCTGGAATTGGTTCCACCGGAGGACGCGAACACACTCGGGCCCACAAACCTGTCCATGTAGCTGCTCTTGGCCGTGCTTCTGTCCGAGGTCAAGGAGTCGACCTCGCTTCTCGTCCTACTCACGTCCGTGAACGACTCTGTATCGTCGTCCCTGGCCACAGACGCCCCCGAGTTCCTCGACGTGAACACAGGCGAGGGTGTGTGCCTGTCTGTGCGCGTCCGGGTTCGGCATCGTGAACATATCCTTGGGCTTGGACTTGAGCAGGGACATCTTCACAGTCTTCACCTCAACCTCGAGCTTGTCCATCCTCTGAGCCAGGCTCTCCATCGTCATCTTCATCGAGCGCATCATCTCCATCATCTCCATGTCCTTGTCCACGGTGTCAATTCTGACCTCCTCCGTGTTCAGGTCCACACTCCCGTGCGCGCTACCATCTTCAACCTCGAGCCCAACGAGGCGGTCGATCAAGTTGCTGTCCGACATCCTGTGGATGTACCTGCTCAACATGTGTCGAAACGTCTTCGGCTTCGGGACACACGCGGAGTGGGTCTTGGCCTGGATCGGGGTCTGGTCGCGCTCGAGAACTTCGTCGTGTGGGTGAACAGGATGATGACTGAGCACAGCAACGGGACCGCCACTGAGTCCGAAGTCGTGTTGGTGGCCCACAACGGGATGTCGCACGACCACGTGATCTGCATGCACCCGCCCAAGTGGAGGAGGGTGTCGGACTCATACTTCTCTAAGGCTGTGGGCCTCAACACGTACAAAGTGAGGGATCCGCTTCCGTTTCCGACCGCGGCTAGGTACTAGATCTTGTACATCACCGTGATCACCGTCGTGTCCATCACCTAGCACTCAACTACGTGCACGAACTAGGGCGGGTTCTTCATCGTGCTGGCGGTCGCGTTTTTGACCTTGTACATAGTTTTGATCCTGTACACCGACGGCAGCTTGATCGTGTCCCTGACTTTGACCACATCTATGAACATGCTCGTCTACGCGTCCAAAACTATCTCGTTGAAGAAGACCGCGATCGTGTCTCCGTCCTCGTCCATGGACGCAGTCCTGATCTGCCTGCCGACTTCGCACATGGTCGAGCTCGTAAACGGCTCCATCATCCTGATCGTGGCCTCGACTGACTCCTTGCTTGGGCCGCTAGTGTTGGTCTCCTTCGTGTACCTCATCAGAGCCGTGATCATGATCTCGTGCATGTCCAAGTATTCGCCGTCCTCCTCGAACAGAATCGCCATCATGGCCTGGACCTGGTCCTCGTCCATCTTCTCAACGAAGCTCATCATCAGGCTGACGGCCCCGTCTCTGAGCCTACTCATGGCGTCCATCGACTCCTGGCTCGTGGCTCCGATTTTTGCGCGTCACCTTTGAGTCGGGTGTACCGAACACATCATCATCGTCATCATCACATGAGCCCCATGGCCCTCGACGGCGCGGTGACCCAGTCGTCCTCGAGGAGTTCCGAAGAGTTGGCCCGGTCCATCGGATCCCACATGAAGATGCTCCGGATGTAGCGCAGCAGTCGGTCCTCGTCCTCCCCCGGTGGCCACGCCGTCACGAAGTCTTCCCACCGCCTCTCCGGGATGGGGGGGGGGGGTGAGTGATCCATCGTCCCTGCGCGTCGAAGTAGGTCTTGATGGCCGGGTCCGCGCTCTGTTCGATCATCCACAACGGCGGCGGACCCATGACGCCGAGGTATGATGAAAGCGGGACAGGGTCCTGCTCCTCCAACCAAGGGGGCGCCATCACGGGGCGGTGTTGACAGCACCGCTGCTGGTGGTGATGGGGATGCACGAGCGCGAGCGGGTTCCAAGACGCCTGCCGTCGGCTCCGGACAGCTGGGAGCAGCGACCGGTGCCACATGAGGTCGACAGCGGCGCCAGGTGCGTGACCAGGCCCAGGGCACGTGACGTGGCGGTTAACGGTTGGTAGCGGACATGACGGGGAGATCCTGTTTTGCCGCAGGAGAGCCCTGATGTCAAGGTTATAATAAGGAGGACCGGTCCTTTATGTCTCCCACGCATCGGATCCCATCGATTGATGTCCGTCCGGGTGGAACCGAAGTTCGGCGCGGGAAAGCTTCCGCTCCGTACTGGATTGCTTCCAGGCGCATGGATGGCAGGATGATGGCGACTGGAGGATCGAGGAGGCTCTTCGACGTGCATGTGATGAGAGAATGAGCCTCAACATGGGAAAGCAGAGAAGGTGGACGCCAGAGCGGCTGAAGAGGAGCCTCGCTGATCCTATAGCACATACTGTTCTCATGCCACCGAGTCATGTTGACTTGCTAGACGCTCAGAGAGGCGAAGGTAAGGTAGGTATCTTCCATTGTCATCAAGTGGCCCGTCGTCAATATGAATCTCGCGTCTTCTGTGGACCAAGGCAGAGAGTGGATCTTCAAAGCGCTCTGGAACGGCTCGATCGTAGGGGTTCGGTCGTGCAGACCATCCCTCTGAACCGTCGGCTTCGTGCCTCCAATATCATTAACCATTAGCTGTCGTATGTACACAAGAGTGCACGCTTCATTATTAAGATGCACACATGAAAGCACCACCCAACGCCACTGCCAGAGCCGCCGTACTGTCCAGACTCAACACACTCGCCGCGCCCGTATACGCCGCAGGGGCAGTCGCGGTCTCCGACGAAGAACTCCCCGTCGTGCTCCCCGTCGAGCTCGCGGAGGGGTTCGAGCTCGCCGTACTGTTCCCGTAATACTCTTGAACCTTCCTTGCCACAAAATCGGTCGCGTTCGTCCCATACTCCTGCACATACCCCAGATGCACCGAAAGGTGGGTGAAGTTGCCCGCGCTCGCGCAGTACGGGTCCAGAGCATCACAGTAGCTCTGCAGCTTCGACGCCATGCTGTCCAGAACGGTGCTGGAGTTTGCATGCCGGGAGAATATACCGGATTGAGTCGAGTTGCCGACGTGGAAAGGGTTGTTGGTGACGTTGATGCTCGGGTCTCCCATGACGATGACGGCCGCGATGTGAGACCGAGTGCTGTTCGGTGCCGCGTTGGTGAGACTGGCGTTGTAGCCGAAGTTCGCGTCGTTCTGGCCGGATAGGTAGTCCGTCACGACTTGAGCTCCTTGCGAATAGCCCATGAGGACGATCGGGGCGCCGCAGTCTTTGGCCAGGTAGGCATCCACGAGTGCCTTCATGCCCGTGACACCTGACAGCCATGGGCGATTCGATCGATTAGCGGATGCTTTCAACGCCTGGTAGAGACGACATTGCTGTGTTCTTGACCGCAGCAATGCAGGACCTTCTGCACGCTTCGTTCGGCAATAATAGGGCACTCACCTGCATCCTCCGAATTGACATAGTTGGTCAGAGTAGCCGGGTACACGACGAATTCCGCGTTGCTTCCAGGCACAGCCGAGAGAACACGGTCCTTGACTTCCCCAATGATACCATATCCCTCAGGCTCGACGGAAGCCCTCGCGACGATGATGTGAGCACCGCCTGGACTCGGACAAGCTGAGCTCGACACATTGCTGATACCGGTGTAATTGCCAAAGCTTTGAGCGTAGGCACACCCTGCCAGCAGGGATAAGGCAGAAAGCAGACGGACATTTCTTTGTGAAGGCATCATGGATTAAATGCTCTCGGCAGCGGCGCGTCCCAAGATTTGAAAGTCCAAGAAACGACAGCGAGATGCGAAGGTACGAAGGAATATGTAACGGTCCTCGTGGCCTGGGAACCATATATGTGTTTTCCGGCAGGATTTCACGCATTCCGGTCGTCCAGCCGCGTGGCGGGCCCAGCTTGGCCGAGGGTGAGAGCATTTTGGAATTTTTGGGTTTGACCACCGAGGCAGAACAACTCTGTACCTGCGTCGGAGGCTGAAATGCCGGGCTGCCATTGGAGGAATGGTCTCTCAATTCGTCGCTGTGGTTCCGCCTATGGGCAGAGATCGCGAAAGACGGCATCTTCCAGTCCGCGTTCCTGATGAGTGGGCAGGGTGTCATCGCTTGTGACGTCTCAAACCAACGCGCTCGGCCCCAAACCTCGCCGCGTGAAGTCCCAGCGGACGGGAGGGACGGTACGGGCTGAGTCCGCGGAGGCTCAACCAAGGCTCGCCGTTTCGAGACCGTTCCCAAGCAAGAACATCTGCACGATACGCCGGCTCGGACGTGGACAGACACCAGATGTTCCATCTCCAGTACGAGGTAGGAGGTACTGTATGTCAGACCACGAGAAGGTCGAGCACGCACGCAATGAAGGACCCGATCGCTATACTGCCTCCACCGACCAGCATCTTGACGCCTTCTTCCTCTGCACGGAACTGCACTCATCTTGCGCCGACCGGCTGAAGCGAAAACTTGTCGTCATTGCAAGACTTATTCATACACATCCACCATGAACATCATACAGCATCGCCCGACCGTCCCTAGCCTACTGCAGCACCCACCATCGCACCAAAATCAGCCACTCGAACGACGCAAAGCCATACGAAGGTCTGCGGCTTCACTCATCACCAGAATGAGCCCCCTTCTTTTTCTTATGCTTCCGCTTCTTCTTCTGCGTCTTACTCTGGTGACCAGCGTTCCCGTTCTGCTGCCCTCTCGCCTCTGCATCAGAATCCGGCGCGTTACCATGACTACTCGTCCTCGACATAGTGTGGTCAGCAGACTCCGTATCGCTCGATGAGTTGGTCTCCAATACAGTCTTCTTGACGCCACCAACATCGATCGTCGTTTCCGTGATGCTACCAGATCGTGCCTGCCGACGGGCTTTGGAGCGCTCGCGGGTGGCAGTCCTGTTCATATCACCGACCGTGTCTCCGCTCTCGTCGTCATCTGCCGTCGAGGGACTGCCAGGAACCTTGAGATATTCCTTGCTAGTCTCCGCGCGCGGCTGAGGTGCAGGTGGTGTCTTGGTGTACTCCTCAGCCATCTGCGAAGCTTCCGCTGCAGACATGGGTCGCTGCGGCTCTGACATGCCACGCGGCCGCCCGCCCTCGTACTCGTCGGTGCCATACGTCTGACGCAACGCTTGCACGCCATCTGAGGGCTGGCCACCAAGCAAAGACGACCGCTCGTTAGACTCATCGTGTGATCTGCTTCGCGCATGAGACTGGTTCTCTTTCTGATCTGTTGGACGGTTCTCGGGTATCGTGCTGACTGCGGGCTTGATCTTGACGCTGGTATATTTCGTCGGTTTGGGCCTGTTTGCCGCATTACTCGGACCAAGGTGCGCAAGATGCTTCTTCATCACCGCAGGATTGCCGCGCATCTTGATAGGCTGATTGGGATCGTTGACGGTATCAGAAGCATTGCTGCTCTTGCGGCGCATGGTGAATGTGGTGGATGGGATCTTGGTAGCAGCATTCGGCGCGCTGCCTTTACGATTTTCGCGACCAAGGAGCGGTGCGCTCTCGCCGTTGGCCTTGTCTGCCTCAGATTCACTCATAGTGCCCAGATCCTCAACCAATTGGCCAGCCTTGCTCATCTTGTACTTTTTGGTCTCAGCCGCATTCATACGACGGATGGCCTTGTGCACGTCGATGAAGACATCCGACTCGTCCACAATCTCCTCGCCAATGAGCTCCTCAATCACATCCTCCAGAGTGACGACACCCTGAGCGCCGTGGTCAGAGCCGGGCGAGTCTGACACGAGGACCATATGACTCTTTCCTTCCTGGAAGAAATTGATGATGTCCAAGCATGACGTCTCGGGGGCAGTTTCCGGAAGTGTGGCCAGTGGAAAGTCACGAACTCTCTGGGCATCCTCCGGATCGTACGTGATCAGAATCTTGACCAACAACATGCCGATGAAGTCGCGGTTGTTGTCTGGTTTGTAGACAGGTATTCGCGAGTAGCCCTGGTTCAGGATTGTGTTCATCATGTTCTCGTCCAGTACGGTATCGGCACTCAGAATGAAGACGTCGTCCATGGGAGTCATGACATCTACGACTGCCTTCTCTTTCAGATCTAATACACTCTTGATGATGTTGACTTCATCTTCCATCAGTCGCTCGCCTGGCGTTGTACCCAGCGTTTGATGCAGTTGAACCAAGCTCTTGAGACCCGCCTTCTTGTAGGTCACCCCATGATCTTGGCCGAGGATATAGTCGAGCAGCTTCGCGGTAGGCCAGGCGACGGGCGCCATGATCCACATCAGACCGACCACGAAGGGAGCCATGTATGCGCCGATTGAGAGGCCATAGCGGACACAGACGGACTGAGGCGCGATCTCGCCGAAGATGACTGCCTTCCTATCAGCATGCTAATCATTTGGTGGAGTCCACACAAGCGTACCAATAAGCACGGTGCTGCTAACGACCGCAGGCCATCCTCCGCCCAAGCTCCGATCCAGCACGATGGGCAGCGTCTCGTTCGTGATGACATTACTCAGCAGCAGCGTGACCAGCACCCAATGCTTGCCCTTCTTCAGCAGATTCAACACGGCCTTGGCGTTCTTGCGCTCCCTAGGCGTGTCTCCAGCGGACGCGGTGACGTGTAAATACGTCTCATCCTGACCCATGAACGCAATCGTCAAGCCGGCGAACGCTCCTCCCAGCAGCACCAGGGCCACGGCGATTCCCAGATACACCCACAGACTGCCATCTTCCGGTGACTTGGGCAATTCGTCATCGCTATGGTTGTGCTCCCAAACGCGAGCACCACCCCATGTTCGCAATGGCGCCGCGCTCACCAATGGCAGGAGGAGCAGCTTGGCGACACTGATGGTGGTCGCCGTTACCGTGAAGCCCGCTCGACGTCCATTGTTGCTCACTGCCAGTCCGACCTGTCGCTGACGTGCCGGCGATGTGGATGGGGCTCGTCTGGTCGTAGACATCCGAGCCAATGATGCGGCACTCGACAGGAAGTGTCGCTGACCGTGATGTTCCGCGCCGATGGAAGCAAGGACGAACGTGGCTCACTCACACGCCGTGATGCGTTGGCGGCGGCGTCGTCGTCGTCGTCGTCGTCGTGTACGCAACTCTGGTCTGGTCCCCGAGATGTTGCTGGCGGGAGGCTGGGTGCTGTTGCTATGAGATCAGCGCTGTGCTGTGGCCCGTGGGTCGAGGACGGCTAGTCACGATTTTTGTAAAAGCTAAAGTTTCTTCATCCTGTTTGGGCCGTTTCAATACCGTGATCTCTAAGCACGGCGCAGTTATGTACAGTGCATTGGTGCTCGACATCTTGATGGAAGCGAGTCGCGCCCAAGCTCCTTGGTACAACCATGCTCAGCCCGTACTAGTGGTGCTATCGTGGGGTCGAGATGGCGATCATGGCAAGCGAGAAGGCTGGCAGTTGTCCCGTTCCGTCACCTGACGCTGAATTACGCACTCGTACCAAACCTAGGTGCATCATTGACGGCCTGTGTACTACTGTGTCAACCGGGAGGCATCAGCATTGCATGTACAATCGGGCGCTTACTAACGCCAGCGAACGTGCATATGAGGTCGTTGGCCTTCGTCGAAAATACAGCTACCTACAGTGCAGTATCTATCTGGTATCCAACCTTAATTCTCTTTGTACTATAGTGTCGGAGGCTCGATGTCCGCCTTCTAGAGCATCCTGACATCGCTTTGTCGATTCACCTCACACAACGGGTCATAGACGCTCGAGCACAGGCATTGTGTACGCATGACTCTAGATTAGCGTTCCGGGCCCGGCGTCGCAGGACAGCCCAGGCTGCTGCCATCACCACCTTGGCCGACTTACTCTGCAAACATCGACACCTATGAATCAACTTCGAAACAGCATTAATCCTGCCTCCTCCGCATCAACATCCTCACCATCCCCCATCTCCTCGTCCTGCTCCTCGCCACCCTCGGCCAATCCCAGCTTCTGCCCAAAAAGACTCCCAAACAGCTCATCCGTCTGCCTCTCACCCCACGTCCTCCGATCCTCCGGCGCCATAAAATTCTGCAATTTCTCATGCACAGTATACCTCAATTTCCTGCCCTTGCTAGCCTTTGTGTCGACATTCTTCTTCGTCTTTGCCTCCCGTCGCATCTGGAAAGATAAATCTATATTGACGTTTGAAGCGGAGACTGAGTCGGCGGACTTTTGCTCCAGCAGTTCTTTCAGCATTAAGCCGTAGAAGTCGGCGTCGTCATAGATCTTTGGATCTTCTTCTACTCGATTGGACAGCTGCAGCGGCGCACATGACCGGGGTGTTCGTGCGCGCTTGACCAGGCGTTCGGAGTTAGTCAATTGTTCGCGAATGACGTCCATAATGGTTGATCCGGCCGTAGTCGTGAGCTGCGACATCTGCGGCTTGGCGGCCTCATTGCGGGTCTTGGCTGACCAGCGGGCGAGAGTGGCGTTTCGCTTGTCAATGCTGTCGCTTTCCTGAGACTGCATGTGCGACCAGAGCTTCTCAGTGCTTGTGTCCATGGTGAAGGTGGCGCGCTTGCGTTTAGTTCCGGTCTTTGCTTCCAAAAGCTCTTCGCGGAAGTTGTTTAACGAAGACCAGAGGTTGAAGGCCGCCGTCTCCGCTGCTTCTATTGCATCATTTGCTTCGTCTCGTTGATCTCGCAGGTCACCCTGTGGCAATCCAGCTAGGGTGTTAACGCCAATCAAAGCCTTCTGCAGCTTCATCCTCGTGCCCAGCAGGGAGTCGAAAGCTTTCCGCTGCCGTTTGACAGCTCTTCCCTTCTCTGCGTCGGCCTTATTCGCCTCCGATAACGACGCTCCCACCGTCTTCCTGCCTTCCTGCATCATCGTCCGAAGATCTGTGGCCTGACTGGCTTTCGGTATTAAGTCCGGTCGTGGTCCAGCGGCGGCATCCTCCCCATCGCTGACATCTGTATCGGGAGTGCCTTCCTCATCTTCGTCCTCCTCGTCTTCCGCATCGCCATCATCCTCGGATGCGCCGTCTGTCGTATCGTCCTCACTCTCCTCATCGTCAAACCCGCGGCTAAAAGGGTTGTCTTCGTCCTCACTCATCTGGTCGCGTGACACCCTCGACCCTCGATATTGTGGTCCGAGCGCGACATCTTTCGGCCGCCGCAACTTGCTCTTCCCAACATCGACATAATGCTCTCGCGCATCACCTGTTCGGTCGTCGTCGCCGTCGTCGCTGTCGTCCGGAATGTCGTCCGCTTCTGGATCGAAGTCTATCTGACAGTCAGCTCCTGCTTGGCTGGGAAGCAGATCCAAGCATACCTTTCGGTGCAGCATCTACCAAGTCATCAAAGTCTTTTGCGCGATTGTGCGACTTGGTTAGAGCCATAGTATACACTGTGTACTGCAAAGTGACAACCAACAACTTCTCGAAGACTTGAGCTTTCGAAGATCTGCAAAAGCGGAATATTTCCGCCCTCGGATTCAGATGACGAAAGCACGGATCGAGGTCGTAGCTCTTCATTGAACAACTATCTAGATGACACCGCTATCAAGATCACCCAGATCATCTTCATCCTCTTCCATATCTCCATCAAGCGTCTCGGCCAAAGTCCACTCGCCCTCACTCTCCCTCCCCGCCGCTCGCTCCTTCCTCCTCATCCGGCGATAACAGCCCAATCCCTGCTCTAGCAGTTCATGAATCTCCAACCTCAGTTGTGGTCTCGGGTCCATCATCAGCGACACTAGCTGCCGAAGCTCGTCGCTATACTGATCCGGCAGCAAGTCTTTCACAGGATCAAGGTAAGGCTCGCCGTCTTCGTCGACCGCGTCGATCTCATCAACCAGTCGGGCGATGAGACGGGCCCGGCCAGTAGGGCCAATAGTCTGCGACTCGTCCTCGGTGTATGCCCAGGCTAGGATATCCCAGATGTTCTGCTTGCCGCCTGTCATCATGACCACGATTACGGCGCCCAGGCTCCAAATATCAGAAGCATTGCCAACAATTCCAGCGCCACGATCGTGCTTTCTAGACTTTTCAGAGCGAGTGGACACTGGAATCGGACAGACCTCCTGGCCGGCGTAGATTGAGAGCTCTGGAGCATCATAGTCGTAATATCGATGTCTTTCACGAGCAATGTTTCGCCTGTCGAGTTCGAGTGTGGAGATTGAGTCGTGCCCAAGCAAGAGTTTTTGAAGTTCACGATCCCAGAACCATAGCGGGCGACGCAGAACCAAGGCGTTTGAGAAGTTGCCTAGCTTGCAGGGACCATAGCACGTCTTCTTATAGCCTTGAATCTGGACCGGCTTGCAGTAGAAGATATTAGCCGGGTTGATCTGATTGTGCAAAATCGGTCGCCAGCCGTCTACGATGAGATCCGATACAGTCCCACCGATGCCAACTTGGCACATATTGCTTTGCCCGTACGAAAGATATTGCAATGCCCGTAGCATCGAGAGGAGAGTGTGCCAGATGAAGGACTCTGGCAGTGGTCTACCATAGTCCTGGATCAAGCGATTCAAAGTGCCGGCATTACATCTCTCCCAAGCAAGTTCCCGCCGCACGTTGTCTTGCGCGCCACCATAGCCATCCTCACCAAAGCCATCCCAGTCAACGATGCTGACAAGATTGGGATGATTCATGATCTTGAACATATCCTGAGCATCATCTTCTCCAAGCTGGAGGCCGTCCTCTACATCGTCAGTGACCTCGCGAGCCCAGGTTCTCTTCAGGACGTTCTGGATTTGGCGTCCCAAGTATACTTCAAGGGGATACGTCCAGATGTCGCCGCTGCCAGGCCGACTCGCGCTCCATCGTGCTCGGCGTCCTGGCACTTCTCTCCCCGCTGTGAGTGTGGCGTTGCCCTGATAGCTGCCCAGCCGGCCTCTCTTCTTCCAGAAATAGGGGCAGCTTGCTAGAATGCACGGCTTGTGGTCTCTGTGCTTATGACCATGCTTAGTGATCCGGTGCGGCCTTGTCGGGGAATAGTGCCTCTCAGGTGTGAACCTAGGGGAGTCCAGGAACCCACCCGGTGGTGATGGTGTGATGCTTGGTAGTCTGAAGGCACCTGGTCTGATGGTCGGTGAGGGGGTAGGGTCGAGATGAGACATAGGATCGTTGTCGCATCCATTTGTCAACGGTTTCAGAGCGATGCCCGACACGAGGCCAAGGCCAACTGTATCTCGGCCATCGCCACTGCTTCGAGCCTCTTCTGTCCCATCCGTATCTCCAACTTCAGAGAAGGGTTCTGGCGAGCTGTCAGGACTCTTAGACACATTTGAACCACTAGCACGCCTGGAAGAGGGTTCGGAAAGCTCTTCGATGGTAGACAACGCGGGAGAGGATGGGCCACGTCTCGGTTGCTTGGGCTCGGGATTGGGATGGGCAAAAGACCCCATTGTCGCGCAAGGTCATAAGAAGCGTGATGCTGAGACACTGTGTACATGTAGATGTCTACAAGGCGCTGAGATGGCATCGTGATGGGATTTGCTGCTGGACTCGACTAACAAAGAGGTCTCTACCATATCCGGTGAGGGCGAGGGAGACGACATTGGAAGTCCTTTGTATGGCTTGTATGGCTTGTTCCACCGATTGTCAGAGACCATGCTGTACTATAAGGTGCCAATCCCAAGCATGACAATGTGGAATAGGAGACCCTGTCTCTCCACCAGCCCAGTGGCCACATGTTGTCTGATCACCCACGTCCATCCGCCAACGTGACGAGTGCTGATGGACCTCCGTGTCTCATCGACCGCGTCCGGGGCTGACCATCGTCCCATCGTGTGACGCTTCCGTCCAGAGTCCACGTGACACGATCCGGGTCGGACTTGGCATGACGGCTGTCGAACGACAAGCCGGCCCATCCCTGCGGACTCCGGGGCGTTCGCAGGAATGACATGCAAATGAATGCGGAGTCGAAGTTCCAGACTTCCCAGTTTCATTCTTCTTCTCATTATTACTGCCATCACGGCCCCTCGGCCGCTCATGCCGAGACCGGGATCATGCGTCGGGCTGGAACATCTCCCAACGTCATTCGACACATGCACATGCGGCTCGAGCGCTGAGCCACAAGCAAAACGGCTGTGCTCTGCTATTCCTGTCATCTCACTTCACCACTTCGCCCCCGGCTGACATCGGTTTCCTCCCATCTCTCTCTTCTCTGAGGCCGCACAGCACTCATCGAACATGGCAGCCTACGACGGCGACTACGATCGAATGCCTCGCAGGAACCGAGAATATGGCGACCTTCCGCCTCCTCCACCAGGCCCTCCGCCTAGCAACTTAGGAGGCGAGCCTATGCCGAACGAGCGACGCCCGCGACAGGCCCGGTTCAACTCCAAGGACAGCAACCTGCCCCCTCCACCAATGGGCGATGCGCTGAATGGGCGGCCAAGCGCGATGAAGCGAGAAGGGAGCCGCAGTCGTGTGCCCCCGGATGTGCGGCCAGAGTTTCCCGACGAGGCCTCTTATCTTGGGCCGACAGCGCCGGACCTCGAGCGCAAGAACCGGAGGAAGGACAGAGAATTCCGCGACAAGCGAGACGGATACGAGAGCGAGGAGGGCGAGATGTTGAGGAACCAGAAACCCCGCCGCAGTCCGCGTCCTCCTCCGCCAGAAGACGTGGGCTATCCCCCAAGAAGGCCTCATGGACGTGAACGGCCACGCGATGATCTTTACGACATGCCACCGCCCCCAGGCGCGATACCAGTCGGCGGGGCGTCACGCAATGGTCACCCGCCTCCCGGCGCGATTCCAATTGAGCCGCATCGTCGCGGGCCTGACGGCGATCGTCCGAGGCGACGTGACCGCGACTTCCCCGAAGACGATCTTCCCCCACGTCGACGCCGGGACGATGATTACGACGCAAGGCCGCGCAGGAGGAGAGACGACTACGACGACTACGATGACCCGCCGCCACGCAGACCACGGGACCGACCTGTAGAGTATGGCTCAGATCCGATTCCCGTCCGACGCCGGAACACGGACGTTGACCGCTCGTCACGACCAAGCAGGCGGAGGGAGTACGACGACTACTCAGATGATGACCTGCCGCCGCCGCGCCGGCACCGTAGTCAAGTGGACAGGAGGCCACGTCGCGACCCGTATGATGACAGGTACTACGACTCTGATGACCGGGACAGGCGTCGGCCAGGTCGCGACGACAGAGACCGGAGACGCTATTCGGACGAGTACGATGACTACGACCGACGCGACCGGAGAGGCGATCGTGACCGCAGAAAGCCGGCCCGGTCGATCAAGATTGGTGACTTTGACATAGGTCCCATGCTTGAAAAGGGCCAAAAGCATTATGCTACGGTGGCGCCGATCGTGACGCCTTTCATCATCAATGCGGCGAAGAAGTACATGGCAAGCCGCTGAGCTTGGGTTGAAGCATATTGATGGGGTCTACCACATGGACCGATGGACATTTGGCGAGGGAGATAGCTGCGGTTGAGGTAGGACCTGAGCAAGCAAGCCTTGGAAGGGGGCTTGGAAAATGACCTTGACCCTGCGAGGGTATTCGGGCGAGGACTGCAACGACAGAGTCAAAGACAGCCGTGACGAACATACGACGGAATGCGGCGTTGGGGTGGAAGCAGTTGTGAAGGGGGAGGCGCAAATTCATCGGTGCAGGTATTCAATCCAATTCCATGGCCCCTTTTGTTTCATGCCATTGTCAACTACCTTAAGCCTTGTAGCTTTTGTTCTTCTTAAAGGCTCAAATTATCCACTCGGGCTCGGCAACGATCTCGGGCTCGCCCCTTTTCCCAGCGGTGCGGTCCCTTTGCACGTGCTTCGGCTTTCACGCGTTGTTGGGCCCGTAAGGTAGGTTGTCGCTTGGAAGTGGGGCGCCTCGAAGGACTTCGACGACAACATCCACCATCCCACCATCGATTTTACATATACACTGCACTGCAGACCTCGCACCGACGAAGTCAGCGGCCAACCATGGCTTCGTATACCTACGAGTTCATTGAACTGGGCGATGATGTCGACGGCCTCGGCTGCAGATGTTGTCGCTTCAAGAACGGACTCGACCTGCCAACGCCAAAGAGACTCTGCACCGCCGAGATCCAGCAACTCGGTCTGCAGTTCTCGACGTCCATCATCGAGGATTGGGAGCAGCTCAACGGCGCGATCAGGCGCTTCGAGTCGGTCATCCAGAAACGATGGCTCAAGAAGAGCGTCAGGCAGCGCAAGGAACTCCTCCTGACCGCCTGGCCCAACATGTCGAAGGAGCATCGGCCTGACTTCGCCGCCCTGCGCAACGTCAAGAAGGCTGCTTACGCGCCGCGATCGAGGACGATTCCATCAGCCGCGTACTTGTGGCCGTACATCAACCTCGAGGACTTGGTCCAGCCGAATCCCATGGTGCTGTTCCTCAGTTCCCGTGGCCGAGAGTTCCCAGACGCGTTCATGGCTGGTGATATTGGAAATGCGCATCTTGGCAAGTAAGTATCGATTGCACAATCTCTACTCTACGCATGGCAAGTAAGTATCCTGACCAAGGTGACAGGGGCTGGCTGTCCGAACTGCCTCCTTCCGGCCTCATCATGCAATTCGATTCCCAGCGCACCCCACGGAGCTATGGCCGCCTCATCGACGTCGCAAGCACCCCCAAGCGCTCCTCATTCGCCTGCGACCCCAACATGGGCCTCCTAGGTCTCGAGATCCAAGCGGGCATCTACGACTTCTTGCTCAAATGCACCCGACTCATCCTGCACGACATCCCGCCGCCGCAACTCAGGCTTGCCCCGCATCAGCCGCAGCCCGCTCTGCCGGTGGCGAGGACCCGTCAATGGTTGTCCTTGACCGAGCAGATGCGAGAGGCCCCATATCGCGCGCCGCAAGAGCTTGACTTTGAACGCCTGCGCGAGCTGGTGGCCAGTAGACGTGCGTCTGCCGAGGACCATGTCTGGCTGCTGCGTGAAGATCCGGCTTACTTCATTGACGCGCTCAAAGAGACGGTGGAGCACGACTACCAGCTGTTGCGCCGTCGCTCGGACGACGATATCTGGTAAGTCGGCCTGTTTCAAGCATCCCGAGGCTTTTTTGATCGGCTCCAGCTGACGTGACCTTTTGTGACTCAGGGGCGCGGCCGCTTGCGATCTCGTGGGCGAAGCCCTCACCTGTCTGATCTACTGGCACCGCATCCACGAACTCCTCCAACAACTACCCCCCCTCGAGAGCCAGCTCCGACAAGCATGTCCGCATACCTCACGGCTGTCGTCCGCTCATGAGAAGATTTGGGCCGAGCTCGACGAGCTGACGTCGATCCTTCCTTACGACCTATCCATCCCACGCCTCCTCCTTGGCTTCCCGAGTTCGCCGAGACTGCGCCATTGCTATCCGGTCGCCACCGCGACCGACCTCGACGAACTCTGGTCCATGAGACTCGGTCGGTCGGAGGCAGAGACTCGAGTGGACAATCTGTTTCGCGCCGTCACGTGCGACCGTGAGGAGGGTCTTCACCCAATCCATCTCTGCGTGCAGGAGGCACAGTATATGCTCGACACCGACCCCGAGTCCAGCTCATTACTCGACCCCTGGGTCCTCGGTCACTTCGAAGACCTGGCTTTACTGTCCGAGCTCCACCAGAGAATCTCGTCGTTCAAGCCTTGGTCCAGCGGGTGGCGATCCAGCGAGATCAATGAGAGCGAGTCTGTGATGGATGGACTCGCCAGCCTGCTCCACCTAGAAGAAAAGCTTATCCTCACCCTGAAGGCTGCATCCGCTTACCCTCTCGAAGCCCCGTCGTCGGTCTGCTGGCAGTATCCCGCGGACAAGACCCCGACCGAGGAGCGCGTCGACCAGATGCGCCGTGCTGAAGACCATCTCGACCGCTTCTGGGAAGGCACTGAAGAACTCGTCATGTTGATCAGCGGTCTCGAGCTCTCCCAGGTCCTCAAGGAGCGCACCCTGCAGCCTCGCCACCTGGCCCGCACGCCGCCGTGGGTCCAGCCCACCCGTCAAGCCGTCCCCAAACCGGCGTCGCCAGCCGAGAGCCTTGCCGTCGGCGGCCGTCCAATCCACCCCCCGACGGAGCCCAAGACCTCCCCGACGTCCCAACAACCGAAGACGAAGGTCAAGACCCGCGGCGCGCCCAGCGACGACCGCGCCGCCATGCCCCCGCGAGCAGCAGACGAAGCCGACGCCGAAGAAGCCGTGCAGCCACCTGCCCGCCCCACCAAGACCGTGCCCGTCCCGCGCCGCACCCATGAGACCTTCACCGCGCTCCTGCCGCTCCCGGCCGCCGAGGCTTATCAGCGCCGCGAGATCTCGTGGGACGACCTGCTGCGGGCCATGGACGCCGTGGGCATGCGGCCCGAGAAGCTGTACGGGAGCGTCTGGGTCTTCCGGCCGGAGCCGGGCTGCGACGTCGCGGGGCGGAGCATCCAGTTCCACGAGCCGAAGGAGGTGAGGCGCGGGGGTAAGATCCCGTCGCGCATGGCGAGGGTGTTTGGGAGGCGGATGAGGTATACTCTGGGGTGGGAGCCGGGTATGTTTGTGTGTGCTTGACCTGGCCATGCGTCGGTCATTTGACGGACTGCGGTCTGTGAGCGTCGAGCGCATGACCTGTGGCGGCGTTGCTCATGCGGGCGAGATCGTGGTATGGCTCGGTCTTGCTTCGCGGAGTCTGGGCGTGATGGGGTGGTGCATCGTCTGCATGATTGCTTTGGCATGAGAATGACATAGAACTGCGTGATTGCTTTTGCATGAGAATGACATAGAATTGCATGATTGCTTTTGCATGAGAATGACATAGAACGGCATGATACATCAAGTAGTACGCTATGACCCGTAGCACGAATGCTCTCCAATGCGAACGGGTCCCGGTGCCTGAAACTCTGCCCCTCGACTCGAAGCCTCGATCCCACCTCAGCCCCACCCACTCAGACTCGGCGGCCGCTCCCCCCGATCCCAATCCCCCGGCCGCTCCCCCATGACAAACACCAAGCGCCCGCCCCGCGCGACCTCCTCGTGCGTCACCCAGCTCCGGTCCAACGCCACCCCGTCCAACCACACCCCCTGCGGCCAGCACCGCTCATCCGACAACCCCTCCGCCCGGACCTCCAACACCGTCTCCCGGGGCGTCCCGCGGAACAGCCGCAGCGTCACGGCCGAGAAGCGCGGACTCCCGAGCAGGTAGACGGGCTGAGGCGAGACGGGGTACAGACCGAGGAGGGTCCAGATCAACCAGCTGGGCAGCGCGCCGCCGTCGATGTTGCCGGGGTATCCGTGCGGGGTGTCGGCGTAGAAGGCGTCGACGGTGGCGCGGGTCTGGTTCGCGGTCTGCCACTGGCGACCGGGGACGTAGTTGTACAGCCAGGGGGTCATGAAGCTGGGTTCGTTGCCCGGGTTGTGCAGGGCGCTGCCGGCGTCGTTGTTGGCGCCGACGCTGCTGCCGAGGCCCGGCACGAAGGAGGCGTCCAGGCGGGACAGGAAGGCGTCGTCGCCGCCCATCAGCGCGATGACGCGGCTCAGGTCGTGCGGGGCGGCGGCGAAGGCCGTCTCCCAGACCTTGGCCTCGTAGATGTCGTCGGCCCAGCCGCAGGCGCCGCAGGTCAGCGGGTCGTAGGCGGTGTAGTTGAAGGTGCCGTCGGCGTTGCGGGGGGCGGGGAAGCCGGTGAAGGTCGTGTTGGAGGTGGCGTTGGAGAGGTGGGGGGGGAGGCGGAGGGAGGTGGTGGCGTCGGGGGACCATTGGTTCTGCCACCAGGAGGCGCGGGATCGGAAGGACGAGAGGTCGGTGTCGGGGGTGTGGGGGAGTTTCTGGGCGATGCTGTAGAGGGCGAAGTCGTTTTGGGCGTATTCGACGCCGCGGGAGATGCTGCGGGTGTGGTTGCGGGTGATGTAGTGCAGGGAGAGGTAGTCGTCCAAGGCGCCACGGCCTTCTTTGTTCGCCCCGTCGAAAGCGACCGAGTCCTCGTTGTGTTCGGGTGGATTGTTGGCATCGTTGAGGACGGCTTGGTAGGCTTCTTGCCAGTCGATGCTGGGGTCGAGTTCGCCGCCGTCCTTGACGAATGCGTCGGCGAGCACCATATCCGCGTGGGTCCCGCCTTGCACCCGGCCGTTCCAGTTGGCGATGCGGCCAGCTGGGAGGAAGCCTTCGTTGGAGAAAATCGATATGAGGCCCTTGATCACGCGGGAGTAAGTGGTCGTGTAGAGTAAATGGTACAGTGGCAGGAGTGTTCGGTATGTGTCCCACAGCGTGTAGTGGTCGTCGTAGTAAGGTGCTGCGTCGGAAGTCTCCCAGTACGGATTCTCGCCGGTCTTGTCCGTGGGCATCAACCCCGTCTGGTAGAGAGCCGTGTACAGCATGCGCTTCAGGGTATCATTCGAGCTGGAGGGCGAACCATCCTCGCCGATTTCAATCGTGCTGAGAATCTTCTCCTCCCACTCCGATTTGGCCTGCTCCACGACCTGCTCAAAGGCGATCGAGCTCGGCAATTCATGGGCGACACTTGCGCATGCCTGGGCCGCGCTGATATACGATATGCCGACTCGGCTCTCGATGACTCCGCCCGAGGCATTTCGCCCGTCCGGAGTCCAGCTGAACACGGCTCCAATGCCCATACCACTGCCCGCATACGTCTTGACGTCGGTGAACGATCTGAGGGCCGGTTTCGAGCTGGGCCGCTGCAATGGGTCATACGGCCACGTGAAGGTCCCCGCGCCCATCACTCTGTGGCCTGCGTTCTGGATCGTATAATCTGAGGTGGGGATCATGCCATCGACTGAGAAGTTGCCGCAGAAATGCAGCGTGTGAGACTGCGCCTGGCTCCAGCCTCCGGTATAACTCGCGAAGCCGCTATACGACGGCTGGGCATTGGCTCCAGTCTCGATCCGAATGGCTCCATTCAGGAAGCGCTGAGAGTAAGCTTGAGACTTGTAAGCCGGCAGGACGTGGGTCAAGTCAACCAGCACGTGTGCATCGTCGTGGCCAGCACCGGCGAGATGGTCGACGGGACCGGGGGCGGCATAGCTGTGATCCTCTGACGGGCTGAGAGGAAAAGTGTACCGCATGATCCCGGAGTGGTTTGATGCGCCCAGCTCCACGCCGACACCATTCAACAACACCGTCTTGAACAAGCCGACGCTCGCGGTTTCATCCTGGAGACTCCTGTTCTGCCAATACGTCGTGTTGTCGGCCAGATTGATCTCGGCCAAGTCTCCCCGGATGGGCATCTGGGCGATCAGTCCATACGTCGGCGTGCCTCCCGAGCCGCTGACATGCGTCATGGAGATGGCCGTCACATTGCCCAGCGGCGTGTATCCGGCATTGCAGTCCACCGCCGTCCCGTTGGGGAGACCGATGTAGGAGGTGTCGATGCCGGGTTTGGCCATGCCCCAGGGTAAACTGGCGCCGGGGAACGAGTTGCCGCCGGCGATGGCGGAGCCGGGGGTGGAGCCCACGGTGCCGATGAGGGGGTCAACATAGTCGGCCAGACGGGCGGTGGCGACGGGGAGGAGACAGACGCCGGCGAGGCGGACGATGGGGGAGGATGAAGGGGCCATAGGGGGACATGAGACATGATTCCTACCCGGTCAGTGGGAGCGTCGGCGGGGCTCTTATATAGATATAAGGAATCGCTGGCCATTTTTAATCTTAGGCCATGAGGCCTCCCATGTCAGGTCCGGGAGAGATTCGTAACGCGGAGACGGTCTCGGTCAAGATTCCAGCGAGGCATCACGGACGAGTACAGTATCTCAGGGCCGATAGCACTATTATAGACCCAAGAGACATGCGGCGACGGTGGGAGGGAGACGGGGCGTCCAAGTGTTGTTTGATCATGCATAGTAATTATATGTAGCAGTCGACAACGAACTGACGGGCGGTGGTGGTCGTGTCCAACCACCTCCACACATCCCTGCGAGCCGACGGGACCGAGCTACCAGTCCCCCGTATCCTGCGGCTCCTCGAGCTTATTCCCTCCTTCTGCCCTGGATGACTACAGTAGATACTCCGCCCCGCCGCACTGGCTGATCAGCACATTCCTTCGACGTCGCGATGGATGTCGCATACGATCACGTGCACGAGGAGAGTCTGCCCGAGCATCAGGAGGGGCGGAGCGGGGAGGCGGGGCGGCCCAACGACCTGCAGCAGGCCTTCCAGGCGGTGTCGGCGTCGCCATGGGGAGCGCGACTCGGGGGCTGGTTCAGCCAGGCGCGGAAGCAGGGCGAGGCCTTCGTGACGGACTTGCAGAAGGAGGCACAGGATGCCCAGAGCCAGGCGACCCAAGGCTGGACCAGTCTGGTGTCGAGGACGAGAGACATGAGCTTGAGCGCCGAGCCCGCTCCCTCGGCACAGATCCCCGGCGAGGAGGCGGTGCCGGGCCCGGGCCCTTCGAAGGCGGCGGCGGCGGCGAGTGATGCCCAAGTCACCGAAGGCGCGACCGAGAAGCCCGAGTCCCTCCCCGCCGACATTGTCAAGGAGGCCGGCACGCTGGTGGCCTCTCTCCGATCGACCGCTGCCGCACGACTGAAGGAGCTGCAGAAGGCCGAAGACGCCGCCGATGAGGCGTTGCTCAAGTTCGGGACCAATGTGCGCAACTTCCTCCGTGACGCCGTGACCATCACCGCGCCCGCGGAAGACGCCGCCGGCAAGGCGAGCAGTGAGCTCCTGTTCGAGACTTCTGAGCCCGGGACGGGCAAGAAGATCTTCCACACCACCCGCCTCGACGCCCAGCTGCACGCCATCCACACCACCGCCTCGAGCTTCACAGAAGACCCGCAAGGTAAGATCGTCTCCGCCACATCCTTCCGCTCAAAACATGTGCCCGCGATGGGGTTTGGGTGCAGTGATCGGTGATCCGTGAGAGACTGACTGAGACGCGGTCCAGGTCCGCAATGGGACGCGTGGCGGACTGACTTCGACCCCGACGGACACACCGACGCCATCGCCCGAGACCTGGACAAGTACGAAGAGCTCCGCCGCGCCATGGAGAAGCTCGTGCCGGAGAAGGTCGACTACCAGACCTTCTGGACCCGCTACTACTTCCTCCGGAAAGCCATCGACGAGGACGAAAAGAAGCGCCGCGAAGTGCTGAAAGGCAAGCCAGACCCTTCAAACCAACACACACACACATACACACACATACACGTAGAATACTAACAGCACCACGCAGGCGCGACCGCGGACGAGGAAGAGGACATCGGCTGGGGCGACGACGACGACGACGACGACGAAGACGACGAAGAGGACTCCCCGACGCCCCAGAAACCCAGCAACGACTCCACCACCACGCTGTCCGCGCCGCCCGCGACCGGCCCCCCCGCCAAGCCGGCCCCCGCCGCCCGCGACAGCCACGAGGACGACAAGAGCGTCGTCTCCGACGCGAGCTACGACCTCGTGTCGGGCGCCAACACCTCGCGCAACAGCCCCAAGCAGACGGCCAAGGAGGTGGACGCCAATGACAGCGAGGACGACTGGGAGTGAGAGGAAATGTTTCACGAGGGCACATGGGGCGTACGGCGGTGGGTTTCCAGCATACCCGGGGGGGTTTTTTTTTGGTTTTTGGATCTTTCATCGTTTCCGGGCATGAGGGGGGAGAAGGAGTGTCATGGACCGGCCGCAGCAACCGTTTTACGATGTGTGTGTGCTTGTCATGCGCGGATGTTGAGATTCGTGCTGCTCACTCATCACGGCGAACAGATAATGTGTACGATTGTATGAACTCTTACCAGCACGTCCCCGCGGCCCTGCCAGTCCGGGATCCCATGCCGTGGGGCACAGCGTCGTCTACAACAACATGTATCTTGCGTCAGCGTATCGCCTCCAACACACACACAAGCCGACAGGGACAAATGGCGGGGGTCCCGCAATGCTTTGGGCACCGGGACCCCATGCAAAACCTCTTCGCTGACCCTATCGTCCACAAGATCTCTGAACGCAAGCGGGCGCGAAACCCACGGTGCCTACCTAGACTACGAAACTTCTCGATCCGTCCCTGCTTTTCGCGCGTGACGCCCGTCCTTGACCAACCACCTCGATTCCACATCACGCCATCCCCCCCACCCGCGGCAAGACCCTCAGACTCTCCACCGCCTCAACCAGATGACCCCTCTCGGCCAACAACTCCGACCGCTCCCGCTCCCGCACCGGGTCCTCCGCCAGCAGCTCCACGCAGCGCCGCTCGTCCCGCGCGTCCAGGCCCTCGCGCAACCGGCCCAGCACCCCCCTCTCGATCGGGTGGATCAGCGCGCATTCCAGCTGGATCGCGATGTTGTCGACCATGCGACGCGCCGCGAGGGTGTAGTACGCCATGGGGTAGGCCATGGATTTGACCTCGCGGGCGTAGTCGTCCGGGTGCTTGGCGTTCAACTCGTCCTTGTGCTTGCGGCGGCCGTCGAGGGAGGCGGGCACCTTGGTGCTGCTCTCCTTGGTGCCTCGGGCGGCGAGCGGGTCGAGGTGTTCGGCGAGCCGCTCGTCCAGCCGTCTCTCTTCCAGCTTGGCCTCGAGACGCGAGGTCTCGGTCTGCAGGAAGGGGTTGTGCGTGACGTGGGCGTGGAGTTCTCTCTCCAGGATCTGCAGGACGGCGGCTCTTTGCTCTGCGAGGAGGCTGTCCACGAATGCTGAGACGATGTGGAGGGCGCGTTCGTAGAGTTTGCTTTGGAGCCTGTCGGCTAGTGCCGTCTGGACGCTGTCGCCGAGGGTGGTCGCCAGGATCTCGGTGATGGTGTTGATCGTTGCCTCCACGATGCCGGACCATGGTTGCTGGGCAAAGGTGATGAGTTGGTCAAGAACCTTGGGATCGACCGTGACTGCCAGGCTACGACTGCCATCGCTCTCAATGAGCTCCCTGACTTCGTCGAGGCGGAACTTGGCACGCTCACCACCCGCGCCCGCAGGGGTCTCGCCGCGTTGTTCCTCGGACTTGACAGAGCGACGCGGCGTCTGCGAGAAGGCAGCAGCCGTCCTCTTGCAACTCGATGGGGTGCTGAAGGGCGTGCCGGCGTTGCTCTTGCCTTTCTTTGACGGCGTGGGCTGCTCTTCCTCGGACTCCTCCGAGTCGACAGAGATCGATGGAGGCTCGTAGCCGGGGGTGCGCAAGATCGGGAATGGGCGGGCAAGCTCGAGATCGGTGCGCAGCTTGACCATGGTCTGCTTGATGCGTCTACTGAACGATTTGTCCGGACCAATACCCCGAATGTTGGCCGAGATCGTCGTGGCCACCTCTTGTATGGCGTCCCATACAGTGTTCGTAGGCGACTCTGACGGCTTGGGAAAGGTCTGTAGCCTGGCTTCAACCTCTTCGAGACGCGCCTGCACCTTTGCCATCATCTCGGGCAACTGGAGCAGGATGTGGTCACGCAGTCTGACAGAGATGGCGCGAGAGAGGTTGGCCGTGCCGAAGCGTCGCGAGAACTCGGCCAAATCCGTGGTCCATGGCGGAGTCGAGAAGAATTTTTGCTCCATCTCTCGAGCTTGGGCATGAGTGACGCCGGCTTCCAGATCGTCCGATGACAGCTGCTTCGTGACGAACCAGCCATCCTTTGCGCCCAGCGGGAACTCGCCTTTGAGGAAACGGTGCACGATTGCCATGCGTGCCCTGCCGTTGTTCTTGGCATTGTCGGGTTTGGTCAGGATCCCGATCGTGCGGTTCTGCGCTTTCGCGGAAACCACGAGATTGTATGCTTGAGTGGTCTCAATATCGGCGTCGGACGAGTGGGTAAGCAAGATGAGAGAGTTGGGCTCCTGAACGTAATTCTCGACTAGCTTTCTCACCAGTGGGACGAGGTGCTGTTCGTGATCCGGGAGGCGGTGGACAAGTCCAGGGAGGTCAATGAAAGACAAGGATAGCTTCGTCTTGCGCCTGACGTGTACCTGGATCACGTTGGGCGTGAAGGCAACGCGGTTGCTCGTAGGTCGTGGGGCTTTGCCACTCAGCAGTCTCTCATAGGGTGGGTTCAGAATCGCGAGCTGCGCTTCTTGGAGGTAACGTGCTGCCTCCTCTTTGTTCCGAGTCTCCTTGAAGAAGACAGTACCCGGATGGCATTCGACCCAGCCAGCGTAGCTGTGGCGACCTTGTGCCTTTGCCTTTGGATCGTACTCGTATTTGATGAAAAGCCTGATGGTCGCCTCCCAGTCGACACCTGGCTCGGCAGGGCTGACCGTGACCTCAAAGGGGGCTCGGGTGCAGGTGCCCTCTTCCCGCGGAAAGCTGATGCCAGAAAGGGCTTCTCCGACCGAGCTCTTGCCGTGGTTCTGATCGCCTACCAAGGTGGCTTTTGGCAATGACGGCAGAGTGTTGGTGATGCCGAGGCTTTCGAGATGCTGCGAGAGCTCAAAAAGCGGGAGAGCGTCCTGACCAAGTTGGTCGAAATCGCTGTCGTCGTCGTCGCCTGCAGCGGTGTTGTGTCAGTACTCACGATGGCTCGGCCGCCGATCGACGATCGACTTACCGTTCAGCGTGACGGTCGGAGAAGAGCGAGTGCCATTGGCCGTTTCAACATCGTTCGTGCCGCTGGGTCCGTCGCATAAGCCGTTGGTGTGGGCAGAAGCACCACCGGTCACATCGGCCATTTCGATGTCGTCGTTCAGAACCGTGCCGTTGGAGCTCTGAGGCTGCTCCGGAGCTGGACTGCCAAGCGAAACAATGCTGATGGCGCGCTGTGATGAGCCTCGCTCTGGCAGCTCGACGGTCGGTTGGCGAGTGCTACGCGACGATGTGGGTTGCTCCGGCTGAGGATCTCCCAGCGCCTCACGCTTAATCGCTGCGCGTGTCATCCTGGGAGGCATCTGTCAGTCACTAGAAGGTGGACCTGTAGTGAAGCGTAGGGAAGGTGAGAAGGTGTGAGTAGGAAGTGCAAGTTGAATGGAGGCAACAAGTTTGAGTGAGAAGTGCAAGTTGAATGCAGGCAACCACTTCGATAGATGGTCCGAGCTTGTGGAATCGAAAGATGAGGAAGGTGCGCAGGCGGGTATAGGTGCAAAGTGAAGTGGTGACTTGCCCGACGAAGCGTCTGCGGGCTCGACAGCTGAGTTGGAGGAAGGCCTTGACGAGAGAGTGCCTGCACGTGACTTAGACAGAGTGTGAAGCAGCAAGACACATCGATGGACTCACGATTCGTGACCCGCGTGGAAGGACGTCAAGCTCATCAAGCGAGCGTGGCAGAGTAACAGAAAAGGAGCAAGAGGATGCAAGGGAACTCGGGCATGGTGACGGCTTCTTATAGCATCATAGAGTACGTGGAGTGGAGAGGGCGACGGAGAGATGGCTGAGAAGGTGAGAGACTGACCTCCATACAAGTGATCCGTAGCCTTGGCGCGTTGGGACTCGTGCTGAAGGACGCCAAGACACAGGAGGACAGGCGATGATGGTGAATGATCCTGTAGGGCAGAATGGCCCCCGACGTTGTCGCTCGTGGGCGTCGTGAGGCCCACCACGAGCGCTTCCGCCGGCACTTGTGCATAGAGATGAGACAGACGCTTCATTTCATGGTGCTCCTCAAGCCAATGGCCGCGTCGCAATGGACGCGTCCTGGCCCCGAATCACATTTCCTGCGTCCGGGGAGACCAGGCATGGGACTCCGAGTGTTGGGTCACGGGAGTCAGGACGAGTGTTGACGCTCCTTCCCTTTCTGGCTCATCTTCCGCTCCATCTCTCCCACGCTCTCTGGTCACGGGGACGGACCGCAGCGACACATGGGTGGGATCGCTGAACAGGCCTGGGCGCGCGCGATCAGGAGCTCACTCACACGTAGTGCCTCGGGGGGATGTCGAGCCCAACCATGAATGCCACAACATCGACAGCCGATGGATGGGGGAGATGGAGTGCGTGGAGCTCCGTCGCGGGCTAGTTCCAGCGGCATCCCACCGTAGACCCCCCCCCGGGCACATGCAGGGAACAGCTGGCTTGTGATACCTCCTACAGCCAGTCGTCGACGTCGTAGAGTGTGTCCGTGTGCAGCCCGACATGATATAAACAGACCGACAGTACAGCCATTCTCGCCATCAGTGACAGGCCGGACAGGAGAATCACCGCTCGAGATTCCTGCCCTCCCACAGCACACCACCCCACCCACCCAACCAGCGCCGTTCTCAGTATTGGATTGAGGGGCCAGGCCAGCAAAGCAGTCCAGCAACATGGCCTCGCTGCAAGTACCACACAGGGGGGCTGGTCGCCAACAGACGACCAAGGCTGTGTACGTCCCCGCGAAAGACGCCTTACAGTGTATGCTATAACAACAACCAACGCACTAACCCCCATCGTCCCCCCCTCCAGCATCCTCGTCGGCGGCCCCTCACGAGGCACCCGCTTCCGCCCCCTCTCCCTCGACCTGCCCAAGCCGCTGTTCGAAGTCGCCGGCCACCCCATCATCTCCCACTGCTTCGCCGCCGTCGCCAAAGTCCCCGAGATCAAGGAGGTCTTCATCGTCGGCTACTACGACGAGTCCGTCTTCCGCGACTTCATCAAGGACGCCGCCCGCACCCACCCCCACATCTCCGTCCGCTACCTGCGCGAGTACCAGGCCCTCGGCACCGCCGGCGGCCTGTACCACTTCCGCGATGCCATCCTCAAGGGCCGTCCCGACCGCTTCTTCGTGCTCAACGCCGACGTGTGTTGCTCCTTCCCGTTGGAGAGTATGCTGCGCTTGTTTGAAGAGAAGGACGCCGAGGCCGTGATTCTGGGGACACGGGTGCCGAAGGACGCCGCGAACAACTTTGGGTGCATCGTGAGCGACTCACACACCAAGCGGGTGCTGCATTACGTGGAGAAGCCGGAGAGCTACATTTCGGATCTGATCAACTGCGGTGTCTATCTGTTCGGCACCGATGCCTTCTTCCCGTCCATCAAGTCGGCGATGAAGCGCCGCGCCGACCGCCCACGATTGGTCTCCTACCCGTCGAGCGAGGCGCTGGATGCCACACCCCTCCCACGAGAAGACGACGAGGATGGCGAAAGGTCAGAGGTCGTGCGTCTGGAGCAGGACATCCTCTCCGACCTCGCAGACAGCCGCCAATTCTACGTGCTGGAGACCAAGGACTTCTGGCGCCAGATCAAAACCGCCGGCTCAGCCATCCCCGCCAACTCCCTCTACCTCATGAAGGCCTTCCAGCAGCAGAGCGACGAGCTCGCCAAGCCCTCCGCCAACATCCTCCCTCCCGTCTTCATCCACCCCACCGCGACGGTGGACCCCACCGCGAAGCTCGGTCCCAACGTCTCCATCGGCCCCCGTGTCACGATCGGTGCAGGCGTGCGCATCAAAGAGGCGATCGTGCTAGAGGACGCAGAAGTGCGACACGACGCGTGCGTGCTGTACTCGATCGTCGGCTGGAGCAGTCGCATTGGCGCGTGGGCACGAGTGGAAGGCACGCCTACGCCCGTGAGGGAGCACAGCACGAGCGTGATCAAGAATGGCGTGAAAGTCCAGAGCATCACCATCTTGGGCAAAGAGTGTGCGGTCGGGGAGGAGGTGCGCGTGCAGAATTGTGTGTGCTTGCCATACAAGGAGTTGAAGCGGGTAAGTCATGTTCTTCAGACCTCGCACGGGAGAGAGGAACAGTACTGACAGGGCACAGGATGTCGCCAACGAGGTCATCATGTAAGGGATCTGAGCCATACGAGCAAGGCGGGTGGATCACATAATAATGACGGGCGTATGTGGCGGCGGCTGGGAAAAGCATATGCTACAGGTAGGCTTCGGACCAGTTTAGACTTGACTCTTCGTAGACTCCTCCATGCCAGAACTCACGCTCTCGCCTGAGATGCGAGTGTGCATGTTTTGCTTTTGAAACAACGAGCAGAGGGTGCCGCAGTCCGCGAGCGTCACCGCCGAGCCCCTTGGGACCAGCGTCGATCGAAGAGCTAGCATTTCCTTGGTCAGGACTTTGTCCCTCACAGGCTCTTCTCTGATCCCCTCTTCTGCCAGATCCCGCAGCGTTGTGCCACGCCCAGGTTCCAAAGATACACCATCCGGCGCAATTGAGCCTAGGAGCGAGCGTGAGGGGGCCGTCAGGGAGGCATGGAGGCTTGTTCGTCGCCCTTTTCGCTCGCTGATCTTGGCACCCGTTTATGTATGCCAGTAGCAGTCACAGCACCCCGCAGCTTTCCAATATCTCGCACGTGCGATCGCGACCCTCGCTCATGTCCTTCCTATCAGAAAACCCTGGAGTGAGAGCCACCATATATCCAGGGCACGACACCGGGGAGCATTCGCCTCCGTGCCAGCCGAGGTCTCGGTCGAGTGCCATGTTTGGGGGGGGGGGGGGGGGTTGCAAGGCGGCGGAGCTTGAGAGTCCGGATCGGTCCTGGATTCTCAGGGCTGAGGTGCATGCATGCGCGGAGCTCCTGTCCATGGATTCTTCATGGGAGATGAGGACTCGCTCGCCGGTCTCGGGTCGGTGGGGTTTCGTGTCGGTAGGGTCGTCCCTGCAGCCGGTCAGGCCGGACTGCCTGTCGCAGACGTAGTGAGAACTGGGGGGTTTGTGTCGTTTGTTGGATAGGGTGTTGGAGTGCTAGTGCCAGGTAGGGCATAGGGGTTGATGATTGTTGCTGTTTAGCTGAGGGCATTGCCGCATGATTTGACTGCGGACGGCGACTTCAGTTGCGTTGGGGCTGGGCTTACTTCTCCCGTGGCTTGTATGCGCAGAGCTGGAGGGTTGAGGCGGAACTCATGATAAGTGCAGGGGGGGACGTAGGCAGGCGCCATGGGAGAAGAACTCGCATTCGTGGGTATCTATCAAGTTTATCATGGAATTAGTCGAGTCATCATGCCGTTAATATCATCGCTCGAGACGAGCCGATGTCAAGTCTTTCAAGTGTGCCGCCCATCCTCTATATCCCGAGCTCTTCTTCTCCCGTGTCAAAGCTTGTCGAGATTGCTGTAAAGGAGCGGCGAGGCATCACAACAAATCCGGATGCAGATTGCACGGCCAGCTCTGCCCATTCCTGGCTTGGTCAGACCGCTGTCCATCTCCCATCTGCGACGGCACCTGAACCTCATACTGAGCGCTCAAGTCGTCATATTGTCCCGGCAGACCGACTCCAGGCTGCTGGAACGACGACTCGTTCCCAGTGTAGAACGACATGTCGCCCATATTGGGCACCATGTCGAAGCCGTTGGCTATGCTGTCCATGGGCATATCGTCCATGATCCGCTCCCAATCCATCCATGACATGTCGCCGCCATTCGACTGCACGGTGGGCGATGCGAAGGCGGTCGACGAAGTGAGGTCGGAATTGTGGAATGCCTGGGATAGACCAGCCAGCGAAGGATCGCTTGCGGCAGGGAAGCTGTTGAAGTCCATTGGCAGGTTTGGGAACGTCGTGTCGGCCGCCAGGGAACCAAGTGGGGAGCTATGATTGCTGGGCCGCCGCTGATGCCGGTAATCGGTCTGCTGAGATGCCGGCTGTTTATTTGCCAGCCTGGGTTTCACTTCGACCTTCGTATTGGTAGGTTGCGCCTCAACCTTCGTAGTGGTAGGTGGCTCTTGACCGGGCTCCCCAACTAGCTGCGTTTCAATTTTGCTAGGTGGTGTGTTCATCGACTGCCGTCTGCCATCGTCCCTGAAAGCCTTGGCTTTCTTGTAGAGCTTCTCGATCGGCCGCCAAAGCATGCCATTCTTTGTGTCAGCGACGTGCTTTTCGTACCGCGCGATCGCTGCTTCAACAGCTTGCCACGCATCCTTCGCCAGCTCTGTGTCGCGAATGGAGCACAATCCTGCTAATGCGACAGCAATGGCGTGCCATTGCACCCACACCAGCCACCTGAAGCCTCCGCCAGCCACATCCTGATATATACGCTCGGTTTCTCTCAAACTATCAGTAGCGAGCTTCAGCACGTACGGACTGTCCACCCTTGGGGGAACACTCGAGACATGTCGCTGAATTGGCCTGACAGCGCGCAAGATCATCGAGTAGCCCATTGAATTTCCAACAGCTGATATAAGGCGGTGGAACGGGATCGACATATCGCAGTACTGGCTATATTTCTCACGAACGTGCTTCCTGAACTTCTCAGCCAGCTCTAGCCGCTGCTGCCAGGTTTCTCCCGTTGGGCTGCTCTCAGTGACACTGAGGTGCTGAGTGACGGCAGTCGCCTCCGTAGCCAGCAGGCCAAATGACATGTCTGTCAGACCTGTCTCATGGTTTGGAACTGCGGCAGAGCTCTCGTCGAACTCGCAGTCATTGACGTTGTTTGGGATTGGCGTGGTGTACGAGCCTGGAGTGATTAGCACTTCAGTTCCCCGGTCTACCGCTGTGAAGACGTCCAGAAAGCGCAATTGGTGCCAAGTGCGCCGTCTCAGCTCGTTCTCATGCGGTGAACAGCCGGAGCGCTCGTGATCGAGCCCAATCGCTCTGGCTATGCGTACAGCGGTCGGCATCAAGGTCCATGCACGTCGCGAGTGGTCCGTTATTCGCGCAGCGGCCTACCACTGTGTCAGCCCTCAACCGATTGAAGTCTCAGCCGGCTATGCTCACCAGGTACACGATGAAGGCTTGGAGCGCGGCCATGCTGTTCGTGTTGCAAAGATCCACTTGCGTGAACAGCACCTCCGTGGACCGCTTATACCTTGGGAGCAGGTCTGCCCGCTTGCTGTGAAATCTACTCTGACATTCAGAATCCGTGAGGCTGTTGAGAGCGGCAAGCCACATAGCAGACTTCATTGTCCTGATGGGAGGTGAATTCGCGTCGTCTCCTAGATAAGGCGCTCCACGTTCCACAGTGTTCCGTACTGTCGGTTCATGAAACAGCTTGAACATGGGCGATATGTTTTGAAAGAACGTGTCGAACAGTGCGACTTGCATGGGCAAGTTCGGCTCATCCAGCGCGCCAGGCATGATATAAACCCTGGCTGGTGGACAAACAATGAGATCGTATTCACCGGCGCCAAGTTTGCCACCATTACTGCTTGAAGTGGTGGGCGAGGTCGGCTCATCGTCTGCATCATCCTGCTCCTCAAGCGCATCTCTCAACCCTTGCACCTCTGCCGTGAGTGAGGACCAGAATGGGCCGCCAATGTACTTGCCGACGGTCGAAGACGCCGCTTCCACCGGCCCTGCTGGAGTCAGAGGCTCTCTGGTGGGGCTATTGGTGCTGCCATTGACATCGTCTGGATGGCCCACCTCGCCACTCAGGCTCTCGACCAGACTTTCGAGTTTCGCGATACGGTGACGGAGCTCCAGGTCCACCGCACGTTTGCCACCATGTCGTGTCCTCGGCTTTCTTGTGCTAGGCACGCACTGAAGGCTGGACCGTGTACATTGACCACACGGGAAGTTCCGGTCACATTTGATCTTCTTTCTCTGGCAGGCTTGACATGCCAGTCGGATATGCTGGTGGTCATCCACTCCGGCGTTGGGCGAGGTCGAGCTATGCGTCCTGCTGACGGATGCCATAGTGCACCGAGTTGATAACAAGGATCTCGCATTCGCCCCTGCACTGTAGTGTCGCCCAGCTTGTACATGAACGTGTCTGTGATCACCTTCTATTGACAAGCTTGGCGTCGGGGTTGGTCCAGAAGTTCTAGCCTGGGCATGTGGAGGTATGTCAATGCCGTGAGCACAAGGGAGTCAAGCGGTCCGCATGGTGTCCAAGTGATCGCCGTCTTCGAGAAGCGGAGACGGTGAGATGTAATGATTGATGAGTCATAGCGGCTATGTATGTTAGGGTGGTACAGTTCTGACCTTCACCAGACAGATCTTTCTGAACTGAAGGATCAAGAAGGTTTATTGCTGATGAAGCATTCCCAGGTTATCCGTCGGGTGCTAGCTCGGCCGGCTTTCCGAATACGATATGGCTAAGCGTGAGGCTTTGTGGTCATAAGCGGCAGTTTGATGGAAATTGATTAAAGGTCCGTCAGGCACCGATAGAAAGGCGTATTGAATAATGGAAGGGGGAGGACTGGGTTTTAACATAGTCAAGTCGTACATTTATCGGGTCGGCGCGTGCTGACACGTGCGTCGCAGACAATGCTTGTACCAACCACCTCCAGCACATAAAGCACATGAAGCGATGCCCGTATCACCGCCACAGTACTGCAGCAGCCCTGTAGGAATCATGTCAGAATACGAGGCCATCGCGACGACCAAGAGGAAGTTCTACAGAGCGCTCGATAACATTACCAATCCACCAGCTACCCCGATCACTGCCCACGGTGAACATTTAGCCAAACGAGCACGACGAAGCATCTCGGGCTCCTCGTCATCAATCATCTGGCGCGAGTCCCGTACGAAGACTGCGAATACTGCGAACCGCACGAGCAAGGCTGGCACCAGTCCGCCGAAGCCGATTCCAAATTTCTCGCCGTGGTCTCACGAGACCTTTATCGACCGGCTTCGGTCCTTCAGCCGGGTCAGTCTATGGCATCCGAAGCCGGAGGCGGTCGGAGAGGTTCCATGGGCGAAGAGAGGCTGGGTGTGCGTCGACGTCAACACAGTCGCGTGCAAAGGAGGCTGTGAGAGACGAGTGGTTGTGAGCCTGGACCCACCTGAGCGCGCACATGTGGGTGAAGACGGGCAGGATGAGGACGAGGTCGACGACGACAGCACCTACGAGGATGCACTGGTGGAAAGGTACAGGCAGCTGATTGTGGACGGCCATGCCGAGGCCTGTCTTTGGCGCAAAGCTGGCTGTAAGGACGACATATACCACATGCAGGTGGTGAGGCCATCCATCTGGCAGCCAGAGCTCAGCAAGCGGTATCGGTCGCTGCAACAGATCGATAAGTCCATCAAGGATGTGAAGGTGCAGACACTCCCACGAGATACCTCTGCGATCACAACAGCGCGCTTGATCGAAGAGCTACCGGCGAACGTTCTAGCCGGACTAGGAGAAGAAGACGCGGCACTGTCTGCACGCACCAAGGCATTCGACATCGCGCTTCATGGCTGGCATGGCGCGGCAGAATCCGGCAATGATCTGCTGCGATGCGAGGCGTGCTTTCAGCGGATCGGCCTGTGGATGTACCAGCCCGGTTATCGGCCAGGCCGTGCGTCCGAAGACGATGCTGAGGAAGACATGATCATCAACCTCCTGGAGATGCACCGCGATCACTGCCCCTGGCGCAACCCTGACACCCAGAAGGCGTCCGGAAGCTTGGCCGGTCTCAATGCCGTTCAGATTCTCTACCGGGTCGTCGCGACCTATGCCCGCGAGCAGCGTCGGCGGTCCGAAGAACATGGGCCCAACGGTCAGAGTACAGCAGACCACAACGGGGAGGACGAGGGGAACGCGACCCTTGCCTCGCCAACTGTGTCGCTGTCGAGGGACGAGATCGAGAGGCAGGATAAGGAGCGCGACACACGATTGCAAAAGCTCAAAAGGCTGTTCACGATCAAGAGAAAGAGCGCGCCACCAGGGACGCTGAGACCGCTGGCACGTCCGACCACGTCAACCAGCACGCTAGGCTCGAAGCTGGGACATCGATTGTCAAAGTCGTGAGTGAGGTTACTGTATTATTATTATGAATGACTAGCGTTACAGCGAGCATACCGGCTGGAATGATTCGGCCCTTGCTCGCCACACGACGTGGCGCTTCAAGCGACGATCCCACTAGTTGCCGCAAATGGGTGCCCACGGCCAACATATTAATGACATTCAAAAGATCCGTCAATCAAGATGCAATCTACGTTCGTCATGGATGTGCGATCTACATGTAAGCCTCCTTCCTGTACCGTGATGATCGCCCGGGAAAGGCACGCGCGCAGGCGATGATCTGCGCTTTCCTTATCTTGTAGCGCCCACTTTTTGCGGGCTGCAGCACATCTTACATTTCTATGTAACTCACCAAATTCGTTACATCTCCGCTATTACGTGGACGACTATGGGCTAAAGCACCTGCAGGCCGTCGTCAAAGATGCCGATGAAAACCAGTATCCCGGTCAATTGTACTGGGTAACGTCCTCTGCCTATCAGTATGCGGACCCAGGCTCCAGCCATGCGCCTCCGTGCCCTGCCCTACGTACATGTGCGACCATGGCGCAGGATCAAGCGATCGAGATACCAATCTATGTGCACCCTCCATCTTCTCCTGTCCCTAGTGTTCGCTTGCCCTGCACGTGAACCAAATTTTCCTTGGCGGAGTCCGTCACTTACTCACACCAACACCATGATGGAAGACGAGAAGAAACCACTGCCAGACCTCAACGGTAGCGACGACATTCCCGAGCACGGCGAGCTGATCAACTGCTCCGGCCACGTCCAAGAGCTCGATCGCGGCTTCGGCTTCTGGAGTATCTGCTCCCTAGGCATCCTCAGCGATAATGCCTGGGGAGCCGGAGGCGGCGCTCTCGTTGTTTCGTAAGTCGTTTCTTACGACCACGAGACTCACATGAGCGGCTGCTGATGGACTATTAGGCTCTATAATGGCGGCGGGCCGGGCGTCATGTACGGGCTCATAGTCTCGATCTTGTTCTACAGCCTTATTGCCGCTTGCTTGGCGGAAATGGCGTCTGCGTTGCCCTCGTCTGCGAATGTGTATCATTGGGCTTCTGTTACCTCGGGGCCGCGATGGGGAAAATTGGTCTCGTTCTACGCTGGGTGTAAGTGATAAGCGATGTCGCAAGACATTAACCCGTACTGACCCCCTTATGGTTTGGAATGCCTTAGCATGGATTTTTGGTGTGGCGAGTTCGTCACTGTTCGCGGCGGAGACGGTGATAGGGATGTACTCGGTCTATCACCCAGATTACGAACCGCAGAGATGGCAGTACTTTATTGTTTACGTGATTATTACATGGTTGGACTTGAGTCTGGTGCTCTTTGGGCAGAGGTTTCTCGCCAAGGCGGCAACGGGAATGGGGATCAGTCTGATGTTGATTTGGTTGGTGACGACATTGGTGGTGGCGATAATGCCTAGTCGGACTGGGGAGGGGTATGCGACTGATGCGTTCGTGTGGAAGGACTTTCAAAATTTCACCGGGTGGAGCAGCAGCGGGTTTGTGTTTGTGATGGGCATCTTGAATGGCGCCTATGCCATCGGAACTCCGGATGGTGTTACGCATTTGTGCGAAGAGATCCCTAGGCCCAGGAAGAACATCCCTTACGGCATCTTGTCACAGATGACTGCAGGCTCTGTCACGACATTCCTATTCTACATCGCGATTCTCTACGCCGTCACAGACCTCACAGCCGTCTTCGACTCCGACATCACCGGCCTCCCACTAGCAGCAATGTACCAACAAGCCATGCGATCGAACGGCGGAACCTTCGGCCTCCTCTTCCTCTTCCTCATCGACCAGATTCTCAACATTCCCGGCGGCTACATCACCTGCGGCCGCATGCTGTGGGGCCTCGCCCGCGATGATGCCGTGCCCTTCTCAGCATGGGTACGGCATATCTCCCCAGCCTGGCGTAACCCCTTCAATGCCCAGATCGTCTGCGGCGTCATAGTCACAATCCTCGGCGCCATCTACGTCGGCAACGCCACGGCCTTCACAGCCTTCATCGGCTCCTTTACAATCTTCACCACCTGGAGCTACTGCGCTGCTATCCTTCCGCACCTCCTGACCAGGCGCAAGTACCTCGAGAAATCCAAAGGCCCGTTCTGGATGCCTGCTTGGCTCGCGTACCCAGTCATGAGCATCGCGAGCGCCTACATCTTAGTCTTCAACGTCATTTACATGTTCCCGTACACGTATCCTGCGACGGTGGAGAATATGAATTATGCGTGTGTGATGACGGTCGGGATCACGATTCTACTTACGATGTGGTACTTTTGGAAGAGGTCGCGGGGATACGAGGGGCCCATAGTGGTGTTGGAGGGGCATGATGATATTTTGGAGGGGGTGGTGGGGTTGTCGGAGGAGGAGGAGGAGAGGTTGAGGCGGCTGGCTGTTGGCGAGCAGTAGTATCTACGAGGAGAAGACAGCACGCGGTGCTCGAAGCAGAGAGCTTTTGTTGGGACGGCAGTTAGCTTCAGGAGGAGTGAGAGGGCACATGGCCGGCATGAGGCGCGAGCGCTTGGATGGCTGGAGGGAGCGCGAGTGGGATGAGCGCCGGCAGATCAATTCCTCGCGCAGTGGTAGGCCTTCGGGCTGAGTCGATGAAGCTTCGGCCACCACCTCAGGCGATTGAAAGCGAGACAACGAACCAGACGGCTGGAGTGGCTCTGACGTGCAAGCCTCGTCCGACCGTGATCAAGGCCATCCATGCGCCGCCTTCGCCTCTTCAAGATGTCGTTGTTATGAGGTGCATCGTCATCCTTCATGTATCGCGCCACGCATCGAGTTACTATAGTAACCTACATGTAATGCCTGAGGTTCTAATTGGTGGATGGCTTGGCAGAGCCCTGCCGGAGTTCTGCCGGATATATGTCATTGATTTGGGAAATCCAGGTCTACATCATGCTGCCCTCTATCAAGCATCTACACACCTCTTATGCATATCGTCAGGATTCGACATCTCTCCTATGGACCTAATGCTGTCCTACGCGACGCCGATATGAGGTGGCCACAGCGACAATCTGGAATGCGTATCGTACACCCGCGCATAGACGATGGATGACAACCTTGCGCGACTCGAGCGAGACTACTGCCCTCCACTAGACCCGGCTTTGCTGTCTGCGATAGTGTCGGATTATGATTTGGGCGATGATGTGGCTCTTCGGAGTGTGCGCGAGATCCTAGACCAGTTGAAGGAGTCGGCTCTTGCAGAAGAGGCTGCGGGCTTTGACCCCTCAGGCACTGGAGCATCGGATGAGGATGCTGGCACTTCGGCAAGACGCGCCGAGTCATGCCCAGAGTCACGGACACAGACCGATCTGACCAGCATATCCAATGGCTTGTCGTCTCTGGACATCAGTGAGGACGAAAGTCTGCCGGTTGGAGACGCCGAGGATCTCGAGCGACTCGACGAAGAGACAAAGGTTGAGCTGCTGCAAGACGTGTTTCCCGATCGCTTCAGCAAGTACATGATACAGCATACGTTGCGCAAGTGCAACGGCAAGTGGCAAAGCTGCATGGAGGAGCTGCTCAATCATGTGTATTTCGAGGAAGCCGAGCTTAGCGATGAAGGTGGCAGAATCGCTGTCAAAGGTATCGATGCCTTCGCTGATGAGAGGGGTGATCGGCGCGGCCGCAAAGGAAAGGCAAAAAATAGGCGTGTCAAGGCAGTGGACGGGCGCAGGTCAAGCTCTTTACCTCTCGCGCCGGCTGACAGCCCCGCGCCAGTCACCAACAAATGGCAGGCTGCAGCCAAAGACGTCGAGTTCATTGCGGATAGAACCCGTATCGCGACAAGCACGGTCTCGTCCGAATATAACAAGCACGGTTCCTCAGTGCCTAAGACCATTGGGGCGCTTTTGAAAGCCACCATGGAGGAGAGCAAGCACGTAGTCACTGACGATGCTGCAGTGGCCGCGTCTGCGTGGACGTTGGGCCACGACTTCCCGACCATCTCGCCTGAGTATCTAGCCGCGATTGTCCGACTGACCTATCCGTCTACGACAGCCGCGCAAGAGCTTGCTACAGCTCTGACGACTAAGCCAAGGCTTGCCGGTGGTGTGCAGATCGTCCCACAGTATGCGCGACCTCTCCTTGCGGACGCCGATGCAGCACCTACGCGTCGTCGTGCCGCCAAGAACTCGGTAGACGCGGGCGATCTTGAATCTGCCAACCTAGCCAATGCATATGCTTCTGCCCGCGCAACCGCTTTCTCCCAGGCGCAAGCCGCACATCGCAAAGCCAAGTCCGACCGTTTGATGGGTGGTGCAGCCGCTTATTATGGTCAAGTTGGCCGTGAATACAACGCTCTCTCACATGCGGCTTCTGCTGCAGCGGCCGACAAGCTGGCTAACGCGCAGTCGACTTCTTCGCAGGTGGATCTGCACGGCATAGACGTCCAGAATGCTGTCAGGATTGCAAAAGAAAAGGTCGAGGACTGGTGGGATGGATTGGGCGAGAGTCGGTTCAACGGTCGTCTAGGTGTCGAGGAGCGACAGACTGGCTATCGAATCATTGTCGGACTTGGGACTCATAGTGTTGGCGGCAAAGGCAAGCTCGGACCTGCTGTGACCAAGGCTCTTGCTGCTGATGGTTGGAAATTTGAGAATGCTGGAGCTGTGATTTTGGTGAATGGGAGATTACGGCGATGATTTGAGACGGCATTGAAGGTACGTCATGCTGAGAGCGATCAATTTTGGATATATAGCAGTCTTCAAGATAGACAGCGAACATTGACGACAGACTAGGCAGTGACCCATAGTATCCATATCTTCGTAAATGCATGACTCATAACTCCTCGACCGCCGTCGCTATAATGCTGGACACTCTGTACCCGTCGCTTCACACATACTCTAGTGAGCATGGTGCTCAACGCCACCCGTAACACCCTTGACCTCACCAATGCTGTTCCTCCTCAGGTTCTCAATAGCAACGACAGACAACCTCTTCTCGTCGTAGTGGACAGTCTCAACGACACCACCTAGCGCACCGCCTGCCTCAGAGGCTGCAATGACCTTCTCGCCTTTGACACGGAGGACGTGGAAGCCGTGACGAGCCCAGTGGAAGCTGGCGAAAGCCAAGACCACGACAAATCCGACGAGCGGCACGACGTAGGAGATGCGGGTGTTGGCTGCATCGGCGACGGCACCCTGGATGGGCGGGAAGACGGCCCCGCCGGAGACGCCCATGACGAGGATACCGGCGCCGCGGCGGGTGTGGCGGCCGAGGTTGGCGGTCCCGAGCGTGAAGATCGTGGGATACATTGGCGCCTCGAAGAAGAAGATGGCGATCAGGACGCCGACGGCCGCCTTGCCGTGGCCGGCGGCGATGTAGGCGTTGAAGGCGATGGCGCAGCAGGCGTAGATGGTGAGGAGGAAGTTCGACTCGAAGACGGTCGCCAACGCGGTGGCGATGAACCGGCCCACGGTGAAGGTGATGAGGCCGTAGGACAGCATTTGCGAGGCCTGCGAAGAGCTGAAGGAGGCGTTCTCGGTGGCGTAGTTGATGAAGAAGCTGGCGATGGTGACTTGGGCGCCGACGTAGCAGAACTGGGCGACGAAGCCGAAGATCATGTTGTACTGCTTGTAGATGGGGCCGTCGCCGATCACGCGGCCGTGGTGGTCGACGGCCAGTTCCGCGGTGGAGTCGTCGATCACGGAGCCGCGGCGTCCGGCGTCCCCCTCTGCGACCTCGGGGAGCTTGGCGAAGAAGAAGAGGACGGCCACAGCTGCGCCGGCACAGGCCACCGCCAGGTAGACGTATTGGACGTTGATCAGATTGCCGGCGTTGGAGCCACTGAAGAAGAACTTGGAGGCGATCAACGGTCCTATGAACGACGCCACGCCGTTCCAGCTTTTTGGAAGGTCAGTGAGTGTCTGCAGAGGAATGCGGGGAGGAGCGCCGGAACACCCACCTCTGGCAAAATTGCAGACGAGCAGACGCCGTTTCCGGAGCTCCAATGACGACAGCATAGGAGTTCGCAGCCGTCTCGAGAGTAGCGAGCCCACAGGCGATCACGAGGGTGCAAACCAGGAAGCCTCCGAAGCTCGCCTTGGCGTTGCTGGCCTGGAAAAAAACACAAATTGCAGTCAGCATCAGTCCACCCTGATAGCAGGTTCCGATCCACTCTGCTTACGGTGGAGAAGTGCGCAGTAGGCCAGAACATGACCGCGCCGATCGTGTAAAAGCAGAGGCCCATGATGATGGTAAACTTGTACCCCTTGCGCTTCAGGACCTCGGCGGCCACGGGCGAGAAACACAGGTATCCGCCACCGAAGTACATGACCTGGAGGCCTGTGGACTGCAATTTGGTGATCTTCAGCACAGCCTGAAAATGTTTATTGAGCACATCCAAGCAGCCATAAGAGAAGCCCCAGAGGAAGAAGAGCGAGATAACAAGGGCCAGAGGGAAGACCAGTCGGCGGCCAGTCAGATAGCCGCCTTGTACGGCGCTGGCGCTGATGGGCATGCCGCCGCCTGCCATTCTTGCGGGGGAGAGTGGTAGTTTGGGGTGGGGGGGACCGGATGAGTGTCGATTTGGCGTTGATGGTGCGAGTGTCGAAGTTGGAATGCTCAGAGACAAGAGAGCGAGTGTGCTCGAATCAGCAACGGACGGCTGGGGACGAGGGCGGCTTGTCGAGGCGTCCTGATATTGTGGTGTCGCCGCTCGGTGCTGGATCCTCTGTGCTGGCAGGCGCCGACGATGATCTTATACCATCCGTGCTCGCCATCCTTTGCTGCGGTGTGGATTGTAGGAGAGTTGCGAACCACGATCTCGACCCAAGTCTGGCTCAATGATGTGCCAAGGTTTACGCCATGGTCGTACAGAGTTCATGCTAGCGCCTGATGGAGAGCCGCGCTCCATGAGTAATGGATTCGGCCCGATGGGCTGGAGAGGCTGGGGAAGAATGTCTGGGGTTTGTGTGGAGTCTGTCGCGTGCCTTCCAAAAGGGTGGAGTGGAGTGAATTCTTTGGGTTCGAAGCGTGGCTTGCACGTGTTCGGTGACCACTCCACTACATTTACTCTATCATGTCTTCTATTACGGAATCTTGGTCGCTTGCGGCTAGGTCAATCCTGTGACCTCGGAGCAATCATCATCGATCAAGACTTCAGGACAATGCCGGCCGCAATCCCGAGGCAGACATGGTGACAGCACCAGGCCTCTCACGCCCAGACTTCGACCATTCCCCATCCCAGCATACGACCACGTCGACGTAGGAGGTCCGTCAGTCGCCGTCCCACCACACGCCAGACCGTACACGTCTCTTCACAACTTACTAATTAAGCATTCGCCGAGAGATAGACTTCCCTAGCCTTATTCCAGAAGCTTGCCTCTCCAACAAGCGCCCAGGAGTCGGTCCTTCTCTGCATAGAAGGCTTAACAACCTGACTACCATACTGGATGTCTCTAGACTCCGTTCTCGCGCCTCGGGATTCACATGCAGCTAATAAAGAACGCCCCAAGCGGAGAAGGGAATCCTGAAAAATGCACCGGCTGAATGCACATACGGCTTGACATGCTGGACGACCTCATTCCTCTGGACGTGCACGCGGCGACTTCTGCCGGGAGCCCGCAGACACCACGGCTCGCTCAACTTGACCCGGGGTGGACGTCGATAGCCGAATTCCTGTCGGGGCGAGCGTGATCTGGAGCGAACGCCACGTCTCGACCTAGCAAAAGTCGAACATCATGCGAGCGCGTCTATCACAGATCGTGCCCATGCATCTCCGCCATGTAACGCCATGCATGAGGTTGTGGGCATGCCCATGGGGTCTCCAGAGAGACCAGCACGATCGGCGCGAATGATCTCTGTCGTCTTGGTGCAATACCTCTCCTCGACGCTGTTGTTGATGTTGAGTTCTCGTCCTCGGTCTGTCGACACAGATCTTCTCCGTGCCTTTGCGGACCCGCTTCCGGTGATGGAGGTGTGGTTGCACGTGTTTGCTGGAAGCAGGTAGGATTGGCATCCGCCGCGGCGCATGCTCGACTACGGCGAGCGATCGGCCGGAGTTGGAGATGTGGAAGGGCGGCAATGGCTCGGGTTGAAATCCAGATTGTGTCACACGTGCATGCTCGGCGAGGAGACGATCAAGGAGCAGTGTACATCCTTAAGGCTTAGCAGGACCGCGGCGAGGTCTCGCGGAGCTGTGGCCTAGGCCTGTGCGCTGCGACGAGCATCTGTTGAACTGGGCTTACCGTCGTGAGATTACTCCTTGCGTAGACCGAGGTCTTCAAGACGTCAGAGGCAGGACCTTGCTGTACAAGATATAAGTCGCTTCCATTGCAGGCACATCACACATACAGAAGTCCTTCGATCGAAGGCACAGGTCTTGTCACGGAGACTATTCCACACTTCACCTTCTGCCTCTGATCCACCCATACCTCTCCTCGACCTCCACAGCTCAAGACTTGTACGCATTGCTCCCCCCGACCGCGACCGTCAACAGACTCGGCGAAGAGCTGTACACAGCGCCCTCCTGCGGCACACCGCCATCCGGCGTCACGTCATCATAGGGGAAAGTATACCCCAACCCATCCAGATTCGTGGCATGCAAGATGCGCGCATAGTGCTACAGAAAGCCGTCAACACACAAACCACACCTCCACACCACGTGGGTCAAGAGCGACTTACGTTCGTCGTAGCATTGGTATAATACTGGCTCGGTGTCGTCCCATTCGGCGTATTGTTCGACAACAACAACGTGCTCCGGTTGAAGGCGGCCGCCAACCGCGGGATGATGGTATTCGCCTCGGCATTCGAGCCCGTCGCGAACGGGCCGGTCGAATTACTAAAGATGTCGGCGGCGCTGGGCTTCGCAAACGTGCCGCCCGCGCCGTAATCCAGGGGGTTGCCCGATCCGGCGACGTTGCCGAACGAGGCCTGCGTGTCGACGGTGAGCGGGGTGGTCGCGTACTGCGCGTACACCTGATCCACGTAGCTGCTCCAGTAGTTGGAGAACCAGCTCGGGTTCAGCTCGATGCCCGAGTTGGGGCTCAGGATGCGGAGCAGGCTGCCGCTGGCGCTCTTCACGATCAACGAGCTCCAGGGCTGCCCATCCTTCTGCGTCTGCGCCGTCAAGCCGCTCGCGACCGCGCTGGGCCCGCTCGCGTTCATGCCCGAGACGTGCTGGGTGGCACCCGACGAATCCTGTAGCGTCAGGGCGATGGGCGGGCCGACGAAGTCGACGTAGCTGATGTTGATGAAGAGTTGGGCGCTGTTGTACGTGAACTCGCAGAAGCCGAAGTTGGTGGTGTAGTTGGGGTCGGAGGGGTTGAAGACGGAGGGCTCGACGAGGCCCGGGCCCGGGTTGACGAAGAACTGGAGCGGCGTGCCGATGGAGAACCAGATGCGGCCGCCGGCGATCTGGGGGATGGTGCAGGTCACCGTGTTGCCGGGGGCGCCGAGGGCGATGGAGACGTTGGCGCCGATGGCGGTGCCGTTGGTTGAGGGGCTGGGCGGGTAGTAGGGTGTCTTGCCGTCGGATTCGATGAGGACGACGGCGTTGTTGTTGTTGATGGCTTGGCCGGCTGGAGGGGTGGGGGGAGGGGTCCGGTGAGCAGGTTGGAGGGTGGGGGGGGGCGCCGATGGGTGGGTAAAGGTACTTACTGATGTAGGCGTAGACTGTGCTCGAGGACGTCTGGTTCTGCAGCGCAACCTGGAGCGTGCTCGCTGTCGTGGCCACGGCGGTGGACTTGGTGGCCGCGGTACGGCGATCACTGGCTTGGGGTCGGTCCGGTGGGTTCTTGCTGCTTGGTACCGCGACAGTAGGAGGACCTGCGGGTTGCGCGGCGGCGGTCGGGGAGGTTGCACTCTGTGTATTCGGCGCCTGGACTTTGGTAGTCTTGGGTGGAGGACTAGGAAGAGGTTGTTGCTGTCTCTGCTTGTCAGCACCTCGTCCCAACATGCGCTTGATCCTGCTCATGAAGGAGGCCATGGCTGCGTACGATGCTAGCGGATCAGAGCAGAGTAGGAAGCACCTGAGACAGCTTTATATGGAGATGGATGAGACATGTAGTAGAGAATAGGTGCTCCTGTCGCTGGTAGATGGGGCGGTCTGCCACCGTAGGTACAGTAGTCGGACTAGGGATGAGGTGTCGTGTGAACCATCCTACTACTAGTAGGCCGACTTGCCGGATGGACCACACCAGTAGCGCCAGGACGCCATTGTTCCCTCCCTACGAAGGTACTCCCCACTCCCCACTCCCCACCTGGGCAGTCATGGGCCACGAGCCCTGCAGCCACGTCCTCGACATTCGATCCTCCCGATCGCCGTCCAGCGGCCTCGTGGGGTGCGCCTCCCCGCCACCCTGTCCACCGTGGCCGCCACGCGGATCTCATGACAATCGAATTGGTGGAAGATTCACCGCATGACATTTTGAATTGGTGGACCTTCAATCAATTTGGCGACTTTCGGGGCGACTCCCATTGTTACTTGCTTGTTGCCCCTGAGGTATTGATTAGCGGGGAACCTCGGTGAGACAGCTGCGGCTGCGAGTGTGATCATGACCTGAGGTGGACAATTCCTTTGTCCGCATGCGACGTGTGGGTTGGGAATTGATTGAGGTGGCGCGGAAAGGGGGTGATGCCCTGATGTGGAATAATCAAACAAGAGATGAAGTCGACGTGTCGGGACGGTGGCGAGACATTCAACATCGTGATGGGCAGGGATTCCTTGTCTTCCACTTCCGCCATGAGTCATGTATACACTCAGGAGGTACCTGATCATCCTCACCCATCGACAACTACGCCTCCCCATCCACCTTCTCCGCCTCCGGACACACCACCACGACCTTCCCCCGGTCCACGAACCCGACATCCCACGTCTCCCTCGCCGCCGACTCGCGCAGCGTCGCGACCGTGAACCTCTGGATCTTGGCGCCGACCGCGTCGTCGTCGACGGCGTAGCGGCCGCTGCCGCCCGTCGTCGACGCTGTGTACGCGTTGATGTGCGCGACGAAGGCCAGGTAGGGCGTGATGGGGATGTAGACGCCGACGCAGGAGCGGCAGTTGGTTGTGCCGACGTGGTGGATGGTGGTGGTGGTGGTGGTGGTGGTGGTGGAGGAGGAGGAGGAGGAGGGGAAGGCGAGGAGGCCGCCGCGACCTTCGGCGACTTCGCGGTAGGCTCGTTTGGGGGGCATGGTGGGTGGAGTGGTGGTGGTGATGGTGAGGGGGCATCGTTGGTATATATGTCGTGTACGTCCGAGCTGGGTCGTTCATGCCCGTGTTTGCGTCTTCGCTCACTTGGTGGTCTCGTCTTTTTTACAGCGTGACAAGGGAGAGACACGGGGTGGCAATCGACTGTCTTGGATCTTTTCACATGCTATTTCACACCTCGCAAACATCACCGCCATTCTTTGTTTTAATGGAAAAAAACAAGGCAAATACAATCCGCTCGATGAACCCATATGACAAAATCACGTCCTTGAAACCCATCATCACACGCCCCTCACACGCTCCCTCCCCTCCGCCCGCTCTCGCCACTTCACCCTAGCATACAGACATCCTCCACCAAAACTGCGCAAGCAAACAGATCCCAGACCCACGCCACCCACCCCAGCCACCCACCCTCAATTCCTCATCTTCACTCTCCCAGGACATCAACTCCAGCCGTCCCATTTTCACGCGCCTTGTACCATTCTCACACAAAGAACACGAGCAAATACATATCCCACCCTCGGGATCGGATGGAGCCCCTTGAATCGAGTGTACGGGCTGCTAGAGGCGAGGCGAGGCGAGGGAAACGGGAAGGAGCGATGCAGGTGGGATTAGCGTACGAAAACGGCCGCCATACTAGTACAGTCCTCGTAGGACATGCGGACGTGGAGAGAGAGCGAGCCTGAGGGTAGGGTCCAGACATCTGTAGCTCTAGATCCTGTAGTCGTATTGTACATGCTTCGTAGCCACCATGATGAGTTGAGAACCTCATACATACCTCAAGCCCAGTTCCGGCCGGTCTAGAACAACCCCTACGCTTCATCACATGCAGACCAAACATTCTCACCTCGTCATTGCGGACCCCGCCTGGCCATCCCGCTCGTGGCCACCGCCTGGCTCCTGACGGACCTGGCGGCATTCTGCACCAACCTCATCGTCCGCCTCGGAGTCCAGACCCTGTTTCCCAGCACAAAAGCCCCGGTCAAGAGTGCCAGCGCCCCAGCCTGGTGGGCGGACGCGAGCGCGGTCGGGACCAAATACCAGAGCGTCGTGATGCCCAGCACGACCTGCAGACTGACCAGATGCACCAGTCCAAAGGCTCCCTTTGCCGCGTCACGGGGCAACGTGGCTCTCACCCTCGGACTGAAGCGAGAGTAGGCCCAGAGTGTCATGACCGCCGTGAACGTCGTGGTCGCGAGCACGCGATGGTCCAGCTGGGCGAGCACAGGGTTCTCGAGCATGTTCCTCCAGATCAGGTCGCCTTGATCTTCGGTGTGGGCGTAGAAGGGGTCGAACATCTCGCGTTTGGGTGGGAGGAGTCCTTGGCCCATCCACGGGAAGTCGTTGTAGACGAGACCGGCGTCGAGGCCGGCGACGAGGGCTCCGGACATGGCGGTCAGGAAGATGAGGCCGGCTAGCGCGACGGTGGAGCGGCGGAAAGCCCGGAGTTCGGGTCTCTGGAGGGTCTCGAGGAGGTCGAGACCTCTCTGGGGGTCTTTGAGGAGCTTGTGCTCGCGGAGGATTTGCAGACCATTCCAGAGCATGGAGAGGTAGGCGATGAAGGCTGTGCCCAGATGCGCCGTCAAGCGATACTGGCTGACTCGCGGGTGGCTGCCAGTCTCCAGCAAGTCGTCCTTCAACCCGCTCTTCACCATCCACCAGCCGATGAAGCCTTGGAAGCCGATCAGGCCGCAGATGCCCGTCAACCTCAACGCCATGGGCGCGCTGACCCTTCTCCGGGTCACGAAGTAGGCGGTGGGCAGCAGAAAGGTGATGCCGACCACGCGTCCCCACAAGCGATGACCCCACTCCATCCAGTAAATCTGCTTGAACTCGTCCAGATTCATGCGCGAGTTCAACATCTTGAACTCCGGACTCAGCTTGTACCGCGCGAACTCGTCTTCCCAGTGCTGCTCGTTCCGCGGGGGAAAGGAGCCGGTGACCGGTCGCCATTCGGTGATGCTCAGGCCGGACTCGGTCAGCCGGGTCAAGCCGCCGAAGACGACGATGCCGAAGACGGAGGCGGCGGATGCGAGCAGCCAGTACGCGACGCTCTTGTCGGACGTCTGCGGCCACGACGAGGTCTTGGCGGGTGCTGCTGACTCGGTGGGTGGTGCTCGGGGGCCGATTCGCTGACTCAGGGAGCCGAGGGGGGATGGGGCGGTCGGGGAGGACGACTGCGCTCGACTCTGCTTCGGTGGTCGGGAACGGTTGAAGGCTTTCAGGAAGGGGTTGTCGAGTCGGGCGGCCTGGCGCTGGAGAAGCTGGGATCGGAAGGCCTGGTGGTGGATACATCTCCGGCAGATGAATGCATCCTGGAGTGATCGTGATGCCGTCGATGCTACTATACTCGGCCGCAAGGGCGAGACGGTGCAGAGGGATGTCATGGTGGCCGCGTCGTAGAACTGATGCGATGGCAGACGGAACACATGGTATATACCTACTCGGGTTTAATCAAATGCACCAAATGGCGCATCCACCAATTACCGACCAATCGTGGCGTGAAATTCAGACGATCCAGGGTCTTGGACTCGGCATCCCGTCGGATGGATGGATTGATTGATTGATGGATTGATTGGTTGATCGATACATTGATTCAGTGATTCATCGATCCAGTGATTCATCGGTTGATTGATTCATCGATTGATTGATTGATTCATCGATTGATTGATTGATTCATCGATTGATTGATTGATTCATCGATTGGTTGATTCATCCATTGATTGATTCATCGGTTGACTGATTCATCGATGAATTGATTGGGTGACGGTATCAAATAATCGAGATGACTGGGTGTTTAGAGTTCACATCGCAAACGCCATCGCAACGTCCATCCATCTGTGCACCTACGACCATCAACAGGACACTCCTCCACCACCACCACCACCACCACCGCCGCCGCCGACTGTCCGGCCAGGCTCTCGCGCTCTCAACATGGCGATGTAGCTCGCGCGGTCACAGTAGCGGGACCTGCGTGCTCATGTGACCCCCGCCGATAGCAGCGTAGGACGTCGTATCCGCAGGGCTCGATAACCTTATTATCCTGCCTTGCCCATTATTATTAATATTGCAATCAGGTTTGCATGTCCCACCATGGACCAGTCTCACCTCGTCGCCGATGACGACGGACATGACACCATGTCCACCCACGCGCCCTCTGCTTCTGCACCGCACCATCCTCCCCCACTGACCCGGCATAGCAGCGTCCCTCCATCACTCTTTGGGTCGGGCAGAGACTCGTTGTCGCGCAGTGTCATGGCAACTACACCACCGCCGACGATCGGCACCACCCACCCGAACCACGACGCCGTCAATGGTGCTCAACCTCCATTGTCGACGCTCGCCGGCCCGTCGAGTGTGCGGGATTCGAGGTTGGAAGACGAGGTCCGCTCAGCGGTGGAGAGGAGGATGATAGCCCGAGTCGAGAAGGATGCCGATGATCCCACTACACCACCCTCCGCGGCCACCCGCGACAGCATGGACCGGCATCAAGCCACCACCCTCACCACCCTCAGCCGGCTGTTTGCGGTCCAAGCACCCACCTCGCCGGATCAGTCTCGCTCACAATCCTACCTCTATCCCCATAGACACCCTGCAGGCTACACGAGAAATCTCATGACCACCGATGTGGGCGACTTACCTCATCACCTGTACACGAGAGGCCTTCTAGAAGGCAGACATAGCGACATCACCGTCAATGCTTTCGGACATCAGTACAAACTCCATCGTCTCATCCTCGATCGTGCACCCTTCTTCACTTCCGCCCTCTCGCCCCCGTGGTCCGAGTCGAACTCCCGAGAGATCACCGTCCACCCTGAGGACATCGATACGAGTATCACACAGCACGCCTTCGAGCTGGCGTTGAAACGGCTGTACGGGTGTGGCGATGTCAAGGAGGAGGACACTAATGCTGCTGGCCTTTTCGCCACTGGCTCGTGGCTGGAAATGCAGGACCTGATCGACTCTTCCGTTTCTAGCATGCTTCGCCAGATGAGGCCGGAGACGTTGTCGTCGCTGATCAGACTAGTCACGACCAATTATTATGGCAGAGCGGGCGACAAGGTGCTCGCAAGCGCCAAGGCAATGCTTTGTCGCGAGGGCTGGAGGATGCCCATCAAGTACTGGGATGGCATTCCTGGTGACATAATCAGAGAAATCGTGGGCGGCGATGGCTTCTTCATCGACGGCGAGTGGGATCGTTGGGTGCTGGCCAAACGCATTCTAGATAGGCGATTGAGGGTCCGGGCTCTGGAAGCTGGGTTGGTGGACGGAGGCAAGAAGGTGAGGAAAGCGCCAGATGCTGTCAGTCTCATGGCTGTGAGGTTCGACGGCGTATATCGGCGCTCTAGTACGAGCAGAGGCATGCCCGATGCACTCGCGACATATGTCTCGTTATACACACATCCCGAGGTCGAGCCGGTACTGGTCTTGCTCGACGAGGGCATCCACTACATCCACCTCGACTTTGAACAGCTGCAGTATATCCGTCGCGCCCGTGACTGCCTCGGTCTTCCCATCATGCCCGAGAAGGTCATCAGTGCAGCGCTGTGGCAGCAGATGGAACTGCGCCAGAAGATCCTCAATGCTCGGGATTCCGAGATGGAGCTGGGCGTGTCCATCAAATGCACAGATGACAGCGCGACACTAGGCGCCGGGCGCGACACGACCATGTCAATCACCACCCCCTCCACCCCGCCAGAACAGAACAAAGGCAAGCACCGCGCCATCGAGACCGATGAAGACGTCGAGGATATCGACAGCGGCTCGTGGGATGGCAACGGCAGACCGCGTAAATTCTGGATCCCAGCCAGCGACTGCAATATTGTCATGGGCGGCAATGCTGATCCTGTCATCGCGACCTCGAACAACACTACGCTCCAACGACATGCGAACAGACTCTCGGCCACGCTGCAGCCGGAAGACGTGCAGTGGGCGGCGGACTTTACAGCAATCACGTCTCAACCTCGTCCGCCGACCTTACATGGGCAAGATGGTGAGGGTAGACTAGAGCCACCGGCAGAGGTGAGCTACACACATTTTCCACCGTTCCGCTTCGCAGCCGAATTCCCCAATCCACGACTGCTCAAGGAGAAGAAACGATTCTACTCGCGCACAGTCTTCTATGCGGGGAGCCTGTGGAACATTTACATCCAGAAGATCGCCACCAGTCGCAACAAGCAGCTCGGTGTCTATCTCCACCGAGCGAAGGAGCGTGAGACTGAAGAAGTCGTCAACGGTACTGCTGGCCTTGCTCAAGGCAGCGTCGATGAGAGAATCGGACAGTTGGAGAGGGAGATGATCATGCGATCTGAACGACGGGAACGCAGACATCGTCGGCGCGAGGAGGTTGGGCTGGGCGTTGACGTGAACGACGCCGGAGCGGAGAGTTCTGGCAGCGTCGGCGATCACGATACAAGTGTGAGGACGGGAGGAGACGGCCGCACACTGGGCTCTTCGGCTCCCACGCGATCAAGCACTATGCGCAGTCTCCTCTCCTCGCGCTCATCTCGAGGCAGTCGCCGGACCGCAGCAGCAGACCCGGACCTCGGCCGCCACACCTCCAGCGCCGCGAACGCGACATCCAGCACCTCCTTCTCCCTCGGCCTGGACCTCCCTATTCCACCGCCGGTCTCCGAAGACGAAGACCATCCTTTTCTCCCGGAACAGCCCGACGATGAAGACGAAGATGACGCATCCGATGACTCGGACATCCTCTCCGAAACTCTCGACCTCCAGCGTCGTCGACGCTCTGGCTCCCACCATCTCCCGACATTACCACCATACGTCGATGGCCGCCCGACGATCAAAACCTATTTCAAGATCTACTCCCCGAGTCGGGGCGGCAGGATGTTGAGTGTGTACGAGAGCGCGCCGGACAAGTTCAACTTCTCGCAGAGCTGGGGCTGGAAGAGCTCGACCTTGATGCTGGACGAGGGGATCCTCGGCGACGATGACGCGCCGATGGGTGCGGGTGGTGGGGAGGGTGGTGCGGTGAAGGGGGACGGGAAATTGAGGTTTATGGTCGTTATTGGGAATATCTGAGGGAGTCAGGAGCAGAGTGGAAACCCCTCTTGGTACTGGGAACGGCTGGCACCCGGCGTGGACTCGGAAGGGCGCGCAGAATGCATCATGGTGTATGTGACGCAAGACGTAACGGCCGAGGAGCGGAGCACCTGCGTGCCCATCAACGAAGTAAATGGACTCGTGTATCAGGTACGCTGTAGTATAAGTAAGTTGGTAAGCGAGGTATATCTCTTAGACCTCTAAAATAGTGCTGCTCACCTAACTACCTACCTGGCAGCGCGCAAATAAAAGCCGACAATAGAAGAGAAGCTGGAACAGAGACAACTCCATCTAGCTGTTATTTATCTTCAACCTCATCCGGCAGCACGACTCGAAAGATGAATCTATTGCCTACCTACCTACCTACCTACCTACCTACCTCGTCTAATCTAGTCTACTCTCGCATCGTTAAAGGAACGGAAAGGAAGGGACAAGGCAATCGAGTACTCTACTCCTGAGTCCAACTACGCCGGAAATCATGGCTAGTCATCAGACCGAACTGTCTGCTGTCCGGGGACTCGGCGCCCGGGCGTGGAGGGTGTTGATTCACAGTTTCCAAGGTCGGGTGAGACGGCATCGGAGCGGGGCTTGTGGGTGCGGCAGATGGGTGCGGGAGATGGGTTTTACGAGAGGTCGCTGGGTGGGGGGTGGGGGTGTTAATTCTCGTAGGGTGTTGGTCGCACAGGGTGTTGGTCGGAAAGGGTGTTGGTCGGAAAGGGTGTTGGTCGGAAAGGGTGTTGGTCGGAAAGGGTGTTGGTCGGAAAGGGTGTTGGTCGGAAAGGGTGTTGGTCGGAAAGGGTGTTGGTCTCATAGGGTGTTGTTCTGACAAGGTGTTGGTCTAGCAGGGCGAGTGAGACGAAGGGTGTGTGAGGTGAGTACTAATGCGCAGAACGAAGGACATGTGAAACGGAGAGTGTGTGAAACGAAGCGTTGCGAGGAGTCAGTTGGGTGACGATGGTCGGGATAGCGATGGAAGAGGCGCAGGAGGTTGAGGCCGATTCGTATTCGATGCGGTGGCGATGGAGGGGCTGCTGAGTGTATGGCCCCCCTCTATCGTCCAGCGACAGCGCAAGTCGAATGCAAATCGTTGTGGATGTCCGGTATTTGAGTATGTGCGATTGGTGAAGGAGGCTCATAGTCAGAGTGGACACACACGAACGTGTTCTTGGGGTCTCGTTTCTGCATTGAGATCCTGGGCGGCGAGCCTCACCAGCATGGATGAGGCCTGATCGGACTCTGCAGGACGGCGAATTCAAATCGGTGGAGAGCCAGAATACCTAGGCATCTTGATCTCGCTGCAGTTTGATCACAAGCTGCTGGCTAACTATTCATCACAACCTTCTATTTATCAGCGGGCTCTACCGGTGCCTTTTCACAAGTCGACGGCGCCTTTGGGGCTGACCAGTCCAAGCAGACGGAACCGTCCACGCCGCCCATCACGGGGATCTTGGCATGGTTGTCCGCCTCGCCGCGCCATCTGGCCATTGGAGAGGATCTCCTGTGGGTGGTATCTCGCCGCGGGACACAATGACACCTCGTATATACATGGGGAGGCACACAGCTTGATCGAGCTTGGCAACGATCGAAGCCTGGTCATGTGCTCGGCTGGGTGCTTACTTAGCGGTTCTCCCTTTCATCCGGTCCGCCGCGAGGAGGGTCAACCCAGTCAGGGTGAAGAGCCGCGACGGTGACAGGTTGATACACCCTCGCACTCGTTTCGACGAGGTGATGTTGAGAGCCTTTGGGGGACCTGGGGCGCGACATGCTGGAGCATCAGGGTCGAGTCGCTCCATCTCGTATACCATGCTGCCATCCTCGTCGTACACTCCGCTGGCCGAGGCTCGCCGCTTGCAGTGCTGGCGTTTCAGGACGGCGCCGAGTACAAAGGTGAATGGTCGTCCCGTCTGGAAGAAAATTCCCAGAGCAGGCCTGGCTTCTGCACATCCACACCCCGACGGTCCACCATGAGATTATCACCCATCCTCACCACACTCCTCCCCCTGTGTCTAGGCGCCCCCACACACCTCGTCGCCCGCCAAAAAAGCTCCCGCACCACCTACAGCGGTGGCGGCACCGCATCGGATGTCCAACGCGGCGTCTGCGCCCCCATCACCGTGCTCTTCGCCCGCGGCACCTCTGAGATGGGCAACATTGGGAGCGTCATCGGCCCTCCGCTCTTCTCCGCTCTGGTCCGGTTGACGAACGGCAACATCGCTCTCCAGGGTCTGAACTACGCGGCGGGTTTCGAGGGTGATTTCACCCTAGGGTCGAGCGATGGACCGAAGATGACCCAACTGGCGCGGCAGACGCTACAGCAATGTCCATCGACGAAGATCGTGATGAGCGGGTATTCGCAGGGGTGCCTGGTGATCCATAACTCCTTGAACTCGGGGCAACTCAGCAACAATGGTGGTGTCGTAGCGGTCCTCTATTTTGGGGATCCCCGTAAGTGAGGCCTGAGGTCGTCGATGCCGGATCTCGTGTGCTGACGGTCACGACAGTCTATAACAAAGCACGGAGCGGTTCTCTCCCCGCGAGCAAGATCAAGTCTTATTGCGCCTCCGGCGATGGCGTGTGCCTCTCGGGCGGCTTCTCCATCACGGCTGGGCATCTTTCCTACGGCTCCGACGCGCAGCAAGCCGCTCAGTGGATTATTCAGACGGTCGGTGCGGGACCGGCGCCCGCAGGGCAGAACGCCGGTCCAGAACCGACTCCCGGTCCAGAACCGGCCGGCGGTGGAGGGGGGATGTCTGGCTTGGGAGGGGGAATGCCTGGCTTGGGAGGAGGGGGACTGTCTGGCTTAGGGGGAGGGGGGATGCCTGGTTTAGGAGGAGGGGGACTGTCTGGCTTAGGGGGAGGGGGACTGTCTGGCTTAGGGGGAGGTGGAGGCTTAGGAGGAGGGGGACTGTCTGGCTTAGGAGGGGGAATGCCTGGTATGGGAGGAGGGGGGTCGGGGTCCTCAATGTTCGGTGGTTTAGGGTCGATGTTTGGTGGTTTTGGGGGGAAGTCTCGTAAGCGATGAGGGAAGCAGAGCTCGCTGTACGATGGCCTGGTATTGTTCCTAGCATTTCATGCTCGCCACGCATTCGACTGCTTGTGTCTTGTTGCCATTGCCGACACACTACGCCTGCAATCTTGGCGAGCCCCTGTACCTGTAGGTAGTATGTGCGGAGCCACTGCTGTGATACTGACGATGAGCCGACTGCACCCGGAGGCTGTCCGACGGTTGCGGCGGCGATCGTCCCCGGGGATGCCCAGATAGCCATGTGACACCAGCGGAAATCTGAGACGAGCTTTCTAAGCGTTTCAAGTCCTCTCACCCGCATCACGACCGTCGATCGGCACGATACTTTCAGCCGCACTCCAGTATCCTGTCACGTATGGGACAGATCCAGGGTCTATTGCATCTGTCATCCTTACACTGTCATCGTTCCCGACATCTGGATTCATCGACGAGATCGCCGAGAACACATCGATGCACAGCCCAGCCCTCGGCAACGACGGTCAACATGCATGGCGGGTGGGTTGCCACACATGGACGGAGGTCAGCCATGAAGCTTTCCCAGCTTCGGCTTCTATATGTCGTGGAAGATCTCGGCTTGCGAAGCATATCGCCTCGCTCCGAGATCTCCAGATGATGGGCCAACATGAATGCCTGGCCTCGCCTGCAGAACCGAATCATCATCCTACATGACCAGCGATCTCTCAGTACTTCAGACTACCTCCTCGAACCTCATGGGGCGAGAGAGGGCCTTGCTCCACAACACCTCTGCGGGCACCGGCATCGACGGACTCGACCGTGCCGGGAGGCTGCTTCGTGAGATTATGCATTGCCGTTGTGCTCATTCGGCGCGTCCGGCAAACATGGTCGATACCTGGGAATGCCCAGCTCCGACAAGCCATAGAACTAGAGGAAGGTTGCGTTGCGGCGGTTCTTCTCCAACCTGGTCCACAACAAACCGGTTTCTCGGGTCGCAGGGCCAGCTTGCGGACGATTGCAAGCCGGTCGATGTAGCGGTTTCGAAAAGTCTCCAACGATCGATATTGTCGTTGCCGTGAACACCCATGATCGATATACACTCAAGACAGATATGTCGAAGAGGCTGTCAGGTGCAGTGGTGACATGGGCGCCAGTAGCTCGTCGTAGGTGATCCCCTTTTCTAGAAGCGAGCACGGAATTGAAAGCAACGGTAGCCAGACTGTTGTGCAACAAAAACGCCAGACGCAGCATCGGATGAACCGAAGCAGTGCCTTGTTGCGAGACCAGCATCCTCGACTTGGAAAGCAACCGGATGACAACACTGGCCCTCGGACCCCCTAGCTCTGTTCGGGGCCCGGGACAACCATGCTTGACAGGCATAGAGTCTGCTCTGAACCATAGATGACATTTTAGTTATGGCAGCAAAGACCATTTGAGCAGAGAGTTCGAGCGGGCCGCACTGCTCGATCATGAACCCGCACCATTGCCAGGCTTGTGAGCTGCCCACGGTGCGCGTGGCGACTCTCTGATCGTGCATTGTCAACGACATGTAATAGCACCAGCCATGATCATGCCGCCATCCCCCACTGCTGGTGTTGGTCCCGTCGCCCGTGCTGCCCGCCTCGTTATCCACGATCACGTGTTCGACCACCTGCACGCTCCTTGGTCTGCTTGATAGCGCTCCAGTTCCAGACGTCTCGCCTTGATCGATCTGACGCTGGGCCACAGTATGACTCTCGGGACGCAACCCTCGGGAGGCCCTGGAGCGTCGTCGGTGAGGACCACGTGGATCATGCCCAGCCGAACCAAAACACCTACCAAGGCCGCCAGGGTGAGATGGTCGCCGGCATTCCAGAATCGCATTTTGCTGGTGACGCCACAGGAGGCGGGCAAGCATGACCGTCGCGGCCAGCCATGAGAAACCCCATAGGACGATGAGGGTCAGTTTCAACCATATTGGCAAGCTTGTGAGGCGGGATGGCGTCTCATGAGAGAGCCACGTGATCCCAACCCGTCGGCCACCAGAGACGGAGCACCACGGCACGGTGGTGGCACCGCCGACCACCGCTCCGCCTCGGGGTGCCATGCCATCCATGTCCTCGGTTGCCGACCCTTTGGAGATCCATCGACTCCATCTCGCGAGCATGTAGATCTGACCTGAAGTGGATCGCTTGATACATGTTCAAGAGTCGGCGAGCGCCAAGGCAACCTGGAAAGGCTCCAGCTGCATGTGATGAGCCGCTCATCGGTTCAACGATCCTCCATATCGAGCTTACAGTTGATGTACATACATCTTCCCTCCCCTGGGCTGCATCCGTATGCACGCCAGTTAGGTTGATCTCGTCAACAACGATACCATTACCATTACAGCCATTCATGGTCTCCCAGGGACCATTGCAGAGCGCCAGATCTCCCTCGTCAACATACCAATCTCAACAGCCACCAACTCATCTGCACGGCGCAGGCCGCCTCGGGCTGAGAGCAAGCGGATTGTGCACAACACTTTATGCAGCTGTATCATCGCTCCAGCTTGCTGTCATCAAGCTCTCACCAAGCCGCTGTACTGCCCCCGCTCGCCGCTCTACCGCCATTCTCTCATTGTCAAACGCCGCCATAACGTTCATTGGGGTCACTGCGGTCCCTTCGTTGAGATCATCGCGGTCTCGAGAACGGACGGAAGATCGCGAACGACTGTCGCGATCACGACCGCACTCATCGAATCGCTCGCGGACCCCTGATCTTGGCGAGTGCTGTCTCTGACATCCTCGCCAGCCGGGCTCGCCGGTCTGTCCTCCTATGCGAACGAGTGCTGGGTTGGATCCCAACAATCACGGCGTCTTGATCCGCAGTATCAGACGTCCGCAATCTCCCTCACCATCTTCTCCAGCTTGTTTTCTTCATCTTCATCAGTGACTCGGCCTTCGGGCGAACGACTAGACCTCAGACAGGCAGCATGAACCCGCCAAACAACGCGTCCAGCCCCTTCTCACACTCTTCACCGCCCAAGGGCAGCACAGCAGCGACATACTGGTCCGGCCGCACCACAACACAACAGCCCTCTCGACTGATGCCTCTCGTCTTGTAGATCTCCCCAAAGCCAAAGCCATAGCTCTCTTCATCCGTGAAGCACTTCTCGTAATCTTGGATCCCAAGCGTGCCCTTATGCGGGAACAAGACTTCTGGGAACTTCGGTAACGAGTCGTGCAAGTCAGTGCGCCGCTGTTGGAAGACGGCACGGACGTCGAAGAGGCTGTCGATGTCTGAGCCCCTAGGTGTATAGCGTGGTATGAGTCTGTGTTCGAGATACATGGCGAGTCTATTGATCGACGTCGACGGGTCTCTGGGGTCTGAGGAGGTGTCGTTGAAGATGACGATCCGCCAGCGTCCGTCTGCGTCCATGACATGGCCGAGCTGCACTGGCTTGGCGTCGCTGAGGCGGAGCACCTGCGTGCTCTGAAAGCGCATGCCGATCTGGTAGCCGCGGGCAAGATGCTGATATCTGGTATCAGAGGAAATGAGCAGGCCGGGCTTGTAGCGAGTCTCGACTCCCGCCATGAACCGGCCTTGACGGGTGAAGTAGTCCTGGAACACTGCTGGGTCGACGGCGTCCTTGTCCCCTTTACCGTCCTTGCCCTTGGGCTTGGCCGCGAACATACGGGCGATCTCCCGATCGAAGTCGATCAACAGCTGAGCTAATTCCTGCCGTTCGTCGGAGTACGTGTGTAGGACTTGGGGGTCTGCAGTGCCTTGTAGCACGGATGCCAGCTTCCACCCAAGGTTGTAGGTGTCGTTCATGCTGACGTTCATGCCTTGACCGGCCTTCGCCGAGTGCGTGTGACATGCGTCACCTGCAATGAAGACGCGAGGACGTCGTTGCTGTCGTTCAGCTTGGGGTACGTCGTCGAAATGATCCGTCAGCCTCTGCCCAACTTCGTAGACCGACCAGTACGCTATGTGCTTCACGTCAAAGGTGAACGGGCTGAAGATCCGTTTCGCCCGATCGACGACCACGTCAGACGTGATGCCCTTGGAGGAGATGCGTTCGGATGGCTGTAGCTTTCCCATCTCGATGTAGAACCGAGCCAGGTAGCCGCCCTCCCTCGGGATGATCTGGACGCTTCCTTCGCTCGCGGAATGGATGACGGTCTTGAGTCGCAGGTCGGGGAAGTCCGTCACCACCAATGCATCCAAGACACCCCATGCCTGGTTGGCAAAGTCCCCCCTCATCGCCAGTCCAAGCGCTCGCCTCACGCCACTCCTTGCCCCGTCACATCCAACCACGAACTTCGCCCTGACCGTCTCGACCTCTCCCTTGTGCGCCTCGTCCAATCTCTCGACGTCCACCTCGACCGGCCCACCATCCTGGGGTATCCGCATCTCCTTCATGACGCGGCTATAGCTCGGTTCCAACCGCGTCGCACTCTTCTTCATGCTCTCCAGCCAGAGGTCATGCAGTCTGGCTTGGTTCAGGATCACATGGGGGAATTCACTCAAGCCCTCTTCGGTATCCCGGATCCGACCTGTCCGCCTGAGGCCCGTCCCATCTTCCGAGGGCGACCAGAACGTGGTCTCGTTGACCCAATATGCCTCCTTCAGCACCTTCTCGCTGAAGCCAAAGGCCTCGAAGATCTCGATGGTCCGGCATTGCAGCCCGTCCGCCTGACCCTGCTCTAGGCGACCTGGCTTGCTCTCGATGATGCGGGTCGTGATGGTCGGGAAGCGAGAGAGTTGGGTCCCCAGGAGCTGACCGGCCGGCCCTGCGCCGACGATCAATACATCGATGTCCGGTGGTAGCTTCGTCTGGAAGTCCGGTTCTTGCTCCCCTTCAAACTGCAGTTCCAGCGGATCTTGGGAGCCCTTGAAGCCATTGAGATGGAATTGCATGCTTGTTATTATGTACCTCAGGCAATCCAATGGACACTGACGGCGCAGAGCAATCTACGAGATGACCACCGGTATAGAAGACGTCCCGTCGGCAGGACTCAGGAGTTACACATATATCAGTTGGAGCTCAACCAATGCCGGGTCTCTATCACCCCCAAAAGTCGTCGCCGGTCAAGAACTAACGATCTCCTGCCCAGAGACCCATACAACACAAAGCTCCACTTCCATCGAAGCAGGACGGGAGAGGAGATGAATGTGTGTGTCGATGTGAGGTTCAGCGTGCATGTGATCTGCGGAGAGCCGACTTGGCTTGGCACAGGCAGGTATATCTTGTCCACTACGGCGGTCATCTCTTATTCCTTTCTTTATTCTATGAGGTACTGATCACATGATATCGACATCTTCTACCGGACATGTTGCTTCATTCGAGTTGGAGATAAGAATCGACGGCTCGCCGCCCTCGTCTCTCCTTTATTGCTCCATGGGCCATGGCGGCCATCGACCACTACTAGCATTGCGGCCCGGACGATCATGTCCATGGTCGCGCCGCTTCAACCGAGCGGACTCTGCGCCCTGCAAGAACGCTGGAGTCTGGACTGCAAGGGAGTCCTTCATCAGGAGCCATCGCAAGATGTTCGAATGGCGGCACATCTGGCCTGATCCCCCAGGGGGCCGAAAGACGACGACCCAGATCTCGGACAGCTGCTGGGCCGTCCACACCAGCCCTCGCCAGAGAGTGGATCAGCATGCAGCGTATAGGTGAAACACTCTATGCGCTTCGTCTGTACACCATTGCCTTCGAATGGGCCAGAGGACCGATCGAGTAATCGCCCGACTGAGCACCATGAGGACGTGGGACTCGGTTGGCCAGTCGCGTACGGGAGTGTCGCTCTAGCACGTTTCTGGACCCCAGCAGGGGGTGGTTGGAAAGCAATCAACTGCGCCATGATCCATCCGAGACGACAACACCGCATGAGACTCGGCGGGAGCGGTGAGTCTCTGCAATATGGCGAGTTGAGAAAGCGGATGACATGCAAAATCTCACCTTCTTATAACTCCTCCATATCCTCCTGTCCGGCCTGCCAAATCCTTCACAGCTTCCGTGTCTTGCCTTTCCCGCCACAGTCACTCTTTACAAGCGCCAAGCAAAATGCAGTATTCTCTTCTTCTAGCGGCCGCTTTCCAGCTCGCGCAGGCTCACGAGCGTGGACATGCTCGAGTCCATCACCATCAGCACGATCTCAAGCGCGAGCTTCAGACTTACGTCGAGGTGGAGACCGTCACAGTTTGGGTGACTGTGACGGCTGGTGAGGTGCCAAGTCCGCAGACAGAGGTGTCCACCATTCCCTCCGCGGTTCCAGTCGCGAGGACGTACAGCACCAGCAGCGGCCCGGCCGTGAGGACATCCAGCTCCTCGACGCCCTCAGCCGCTGCAGCATACATCAGCACGTCACAGTCTGCATATTCTGCCAGTTCTGCTGCCGCCTCGTCCTCCCCTAGCAGCGCCCCAGCACCATATGTCGCCCCATCGCAAGAGTCCAACAGCGCGGCAGCATCATCTGCAGCTTCTTCCACTGCCCCAGTCAGCTCGGCCGCCTCTGCATCGGTTTCTATCGGCACATACGCACAATATCCCTCCTCGAATTCCGCAGCAGCTGCATCGACACGCGCAGCCTCCAGCGGACAAACCTACTCGGGCGAAGCCACCTTCTACGGGGGCAATGTGGCCGGAGGCACCTGCTCCTTTAGCACCTACACACTCCCCTCCGGTGTATACGGGACCGCTCTGAGCTCCTCGGACTGGAACAGCAGTGCCAACTGCGGTGGTTGTGTCAACGTTTCCTATGGTGGCAAGAGTATCACGGCTATGGTAATTTCCTGACCACTCGACCCGGCGGGCTTTTGCTGATTCCCTCCAAGATCGTCGATCAATGCCCTGATTGCGGTGACAACCATCTCGACCTCTTCCCCGCCGCCTTTTCCGCACTCGCGGATGAGAGTCTGGGTGTCATCGACGTCACTTGGGAATACACTGAATGCACCGCTGTCACCGGTCCCTTGGAGATCCACATGAAATCTGGTGTCTCCGAGTACTGGTTCTCAGCGCAGGTTGTCAACGGCAACGAGAGGACGGCAACTATGGAGGTCAGCACTGATGGCGGGAGCACGTGGGAAAGGTGGGTGCCATGGGTGTCTGTCGACGCGAGGGGAACGTTCAAGGAGATACTGACCTCGCCTCCCAGCACTGAGAGACAGGACTACAACTTCTTCCAGATCTCCTCCGGAGTGGGCGCCAGCACCGCAAGTATCAAAGTCACGAGTTTCGGTGGCCGTGTCGTGACGGTGGACGATGTGGGCATGACGGGGGATGCCACCGCCACCGCCAGCGCAAACTATTGAGTGGCAACGAGCTTTCATCAACGAGGGTGTGCAAACGATGGCATGGTCTTCTTCTTGTAAGAAACTTCGACAAGCAGCTTGTGAGACGAGCGTTTCAGTCCGACCTATCGACTAGGTCGTCGTCCAGATGCGGGATCATTGACAGAACCATCATGGGATTCAACCATACTGAGACAGCATTTCAGACATGGACATTCCAGAATGATAGCATGTATCCAAACCAATGTTGCTTCCAGAGGCAAACATCCTTTGTCTGAGACATTGCTCTTTCAATACAGGCTTTTGACGATATATAGATGCACATCACCACCATCCCCATCGTTTGATACGACATGACCGACGCCATGGCACATGACAACAGCTCAGAGAGACAACGCTACCAACAGCTGTTTCACGCTGACGGCGACAGGACAGACGACAGCCACGCGTCCGTCGAAGAACTCAGGACTACGCCGTTGCTGACCCTGGGCGTCAAGGACCATGTCGAGGGCACATCACCCAACGTATTCCCCCAATACGGCGTCCTCGGATTCCACGTCGGCGAAGACGAGTCGATCGCGAGCGGAGAACCGATCCTGATGAACACGAATGCACCCCTATCAGCCTTCATCTGTGGGTCGCAGGGAGCAGGCAAAAGCTTCACCTTGGCCGCTATGCTCGAGAATTGTCTCCTGCGAAACGAGAAGATCGGGAAGCTCGAGGCCCCCCTCGCGGCTCTCGTCTTCCACTATGATAACGATGGTGGCAGCAACAGCCTGGCCGAAGTGGTGCATCTGGCTTCGAGCGTCAAGATCAACATCCTCGTCTCAAGAAGCAGCTACTTCCGGCTGAAGGCGGCGTACGAGAGCAAGGTCGATGCGGCCCACAGACACAACATCGACGTCCAACCACTGCTCTTCCAGGACGATCAACTCACCATCGACCGGATGCACAAGTTGATGTCCTTCTCCGCCGCCGAAGGCACCGTCCCGCTCTACATGAGCGTCATGCAGCAGATCCTGCGCGACATGGCCGTCGCGAACCGCCCGTTCCGCTTCAAGGACTTCGAACAGGCCCTGGAGGAATCCGGGTTCGAGTCGAAGCAGAACCAGATGCTCGACCTCCGCATGATGCTCCTCAAGAGCTTCTCGACCTCGGGCTCGAGAATGCTCGACGCCGCGAGACAACCCTCCCGCCCGCCCCTCCACCCCAAGCGACCGACCGCGGCCGGGAAAGTCGATCGCTCCAACACCTCCCTCTCCTGCGGCACAGACGAGCGGGCACCGATCCCCGCGACCGACGTCCTCACCCTGGCCCCGGGCACCCTGACCCTGATCGACCTCTCGGACCCCTTCGTCGACGCCTCGACCGCGTGCCAGCTCTTCGAGATCTGCCTGAGCATCGCCAAGGCCCGCGCCGCCGCCGCCGGCTTCGTCGTCACCCTCGACGAAGCGCACAAGTACCTCCAGCAGACCTCGGCGGCCGCGAGCTTCGTCGAAGCCATCCTCAGCACCGTCCGTCTGCAACGGCACAAGGCCGCCCGGGTCATCGTCGCGACGCAGGAACCCACCATCTCGGATGCGCTGCTCGACCTGTGCTCGGTGACGATCGTGCATCGGTTCACGTCCCCCGCGTGGTTCGCGAGCCTCCGGGAGCACGTGGGTGGGGCGTCGGCGATGACGCGGACGGAGGGGGAGAGGAGGGAGATGTTTGCGAGGATCGTGGCGTTGAGGGTGGGGGAGTCGTTGGTGTTTTCGCCGTCGGCGGTGGTGAGGATGGGGGAGGGGGGGGACGGGGGGTCGGTGCCGGGGAGGTTGGGGGCGGCGTGGGTGAAGATGAAGACGAGGTTGAGGGTGACGAGGGATGGGGGGAGGTCGGAGATGTCCGTGAGGGTGGGAGAGGAGGGGCAGGAGGATTGAGGGATGGGGTCTCGGAGGTCGGTTATGGATCATCGTCACCGATATCTGCCCTACCGCCGGTCCAAAAAGCACCAGGTAGATACAAAGAAAATCGTGCCCCTCTGCGCAATCCGCACCGACCATAAGCTCTAGCCACCGATCCCCCCAGCCAGACCTCCCAGACCCTCCATCTCCCACCACATCTCGTCCTCGATCCCAACCCCCCCCCCCTCCCAAACCCCCTCAAGGATCCGGACTACAATTCGACCTAGGCTCCCACGTCTGCGTAAAATCATCCCAAACATTCTGCGAACTCATAATACACCCGTTCCCCTTGGTCTTGCAGCTATTCTTCTACACAACAACCCCCCCCAAAAAGTCAACTCGATGCACAGAGGAGTGTGGGGGGGGATCAAGGCCTCACCGGCGCGCATAACTGGTATTGAGGGACGTTTGGTTTCAGTTCGTCCTGGGTGGCTCTGCAGATGCCATCGGTGCCGCCCATGAGCTCGCAGTTGAACTGGGAGGGGAGGTGTTAGGTGGTGCTGGTTGTTCTTCTCGGGGGGGGTTGTGCGGACCCAGGCTAGAGCTGTGGGGGCTAGGAGGGAGGGGAAGAGGGCTCGGAAGTGCATTTTGTTGTAAGGGTGTGTCGAGGGTGAATGAGATTTGGGATGGGTAGGCGAGGTCGAGATTTCTTATGCTGTTGTTGTTAGGATAAGATCAGGAAATGTGTAGAGGTGTGTGCCATCCGAGGCTACAAGTATACGCGAGCTGGTACAATGTCCGGCCTTATAGTCGGACGTGGTAGCTAGAGCTAGCGATCATGTGGTCTCGGGACGAGACATGGCTGTTCTTACCAGCCCGAGGAATCAATTCACGCGCCGTCAAAACCCGCCTGATTAGACCGCCAACGAGTCAGAATCTCACCAGCTGAGACAAGAACCATACATCGCCCCCTTTCGGTCCGCGAGCTCATATTCCACAAAACCTAGAATGCATAAACGCCCCATCTCCATCGAAACGGAACGAACGAACGAACGACCTCCCCACTCCAAATAAAATGGCCTCCTTAAAGCACCAAGCATCTCCTCTACATCACCTTTATTTTTTTATGGCCATAGATAGAGTCCCCAAGAACCGCGCCACCCACTTATGTACCTCCAACTAGCCCCCCCTTCCCTTTTCTACCCTCGGCAAAAAGACCTCGAGACATTATCCACGCCGTAAGTACCAAGTCGAAAATGCAACGGAGAGAGAGAGAGAGAGAGAGAGAGAGAGAGACAGAGCATATAAAAACCCCCGTCCGTACCGACGCAGTATGGGGGCCACACTCGCAGCAGAACTCTCTGTACTGTACAAAATTGCCCTGGCACTGACACCGACACTGACACTGGGCATGCTGTCTGTCTCCCATCAAAACGAGAAACGGAGACGAACCAGGTCTCCCTAAAAAAAAAAGGATTCCGGCCAACCCTACCACCTCCGCCCAAAAATCTCACTCTCCATCCCCCTCCCCCTCGCGCCACCACCACTCCCACCCCCCCTCCTCACCTGCTGCGACCCCACCGTCCCCAGATCCTGCGACCCGACACGCCCGCTCCCGGTGGCCCCACCATCCAACAACCTCGTGTCCCCGCCCAACTTCTCCCACAGCACGCGATCCTCCTCGCTCGACTGATGCCCACCGCCGTCGTGCCGGAACAGGCCCAGGATCTCCTGCATGCTCAACTTGTTCACGGTGGTGGCGGCGCCCTCGATGGCCGCCTTGGCGAGCTCGCGCTTGCGCTCCTGGAGCTCGAGGATGCGGGCCTCCACCGTGTCGCGGATGGTGAGGCGGTAGACTCGGACGTCGACCGTCTGGTTGAGGCGGTGCACGCGGTCGATGGCCTGTTCCTCGACGAAGGGGTTCCAGAAGGGCTCGACGATGACGACGCGGCTGGCGGCCGTCAGGTTCAGGCCGAGGCTCCCGCACTTGAGCGAGCAGAGCAGCACGCGGGTGTCCGGGTCGTGGCGGAGGGAGTCGAGCGAGGCTTCGCGGGCGTCGTTGCGCATGCTGCCGTCGTAGCGCACGTACGCGAGCCCGGCTCCCTCGAGGTGCGGTTCGATGAGGTCGAGCATGGTGGTGAACTGGGAGAAGACGATGGTCTTGTGCCGGGGGGTCTCGGCGTGCAGGAGGCGGAGGAGGCGGCGGATCTTGGTCGAGGGCTCCACGTCGTCGCCGCCGGAGGTGTGGGAGGGTCGGTGCTTTCTATGGTTGGCCCACATGAGACGGTCGACGTCGGAGTCCCTGGGGTCTGGCTTCTTGACGGCGTGCTTGCGGGTGTGTGCTCGAGGCAGGGAGTCGTCGATGGACGAATCATCGTCGTCGCTGCGCTCGGTGTCGATCGAGTCGAGCGTCTCGCCACCGCCCTCCGCATCCTCGTCATCGGAACCACCCGCTCTACCCAGATCAGGCCACTCCTCCGGCTCCTGGGCGATCCACTCGCCCTCGCCCTCGCCGTCCGCATCGTCCTCATCGCTGTCCGCCGGCAGTTGATGCGCTCGACGTCTGGGCGCATGGGCCTTTTCCCGCTGGACTTTCCCCCTCTTCCCCCTCTTGCTCTTCTCCATCATGGCCAGGTCAGCAGTACATTCCGTGCACCTCACCGCGCCCTCGCGACTCTCGGCGGGAGACAGCTTCGCCTGACAAATGTCACACTTCTTCTGCTCGACGCTGATGCCGCCCATCATGGCGGCCAGATCATCCATCGCATCGCCGCCGCTCTTCTTCTGACTCGCCGTGCCCGTGGACAGGGCGTCTGTGTCCTTGGCGACGTTCGAGCCGATCAAGTGATGATGATCGCACATCTGCCTCAGACGTAACAGGAGCACCAGGGCTCCGATGTAGTCGTTGCCTTGGCCCGAAGTCGCCATCTCCCGCAGACGTTCGTCGGCACGGGTCTGCATGCTCGTGTACAAGCGCCTCTCGCTCTCGTCGAAATCACACTCGATGGTCACGACGTCGCGCTTGACGATCTGCATGCCTCCAGCCTTCTTCTGCGCGCCCGTCTCGCCGTCCGTGGCCTTGCCGCCAAAGTTGAGCGCGCCGTCCTTCTTCAAGATGTCCTTGGTCCGACGCTTCATGAAGGCGCGCAGGAACAGCTGCAGACGGCGGATGGCGAGGCCACCACGGCCGTTCTTCATCGGTTGGGTGATGGCCTCCTTCCACCGGGGCAGGTCGCAGTACGGCTTGATGCGCAGGAACTTGATGAGCGACTGCAGCTCGTCCAGATTGTTCTGCATCGGGGTGCCGGTCAGACCCCAGCGATACCAGGCGTCGAGCGCGTAGCAGGCTTGCGTGGACTTGGCGTTGCGGTTCTTGATGCTGTGCGCCTCGTCCAAGATCAGACGGTACCAATGCACGCCCATGCAGCCGATGCGACGGCCGCCGTCGACGGTCATGTTGGACGCGGCGTGCTCCGAGGTCAGCGTCTGGTAGGTGGTGATGACGACGTCGTACTTCTGGAGCTCGGCGGCGGATCTGGTGCGGCTGGGGCCGTGGTGGACGAGCACTCGCATGGCGTACCTCGGGTCGACCTTGTCCCGGATCTCGTGCTCCCACTGCTTGATGAGGGCGAGGGGCGCGACGACCAGCGTGCCCCGGCCGACCTCCTCGCCGGGCATCTTCTGGCGGGGATCGTCGGGCCTCGCGTCGGGGGCGGGACGGGGGTTGGTGAGGAGCAGGGCGACGGACTGCACGGTCTTGCCCAGGCCCATGTCGTCGGCCAGGATGCCGCCGTAGGGCAGGACGCCGCGGACCTTGCGCGGGCCGCACTCCTTGTCGATCATCCAGGAGACGCCGTCGACCTGGTGGGGGAGGAGCTTGACCGACAGCCCCTCGACCGTGCCGTCTTCCTCTTCCTCCTCCTCCTCGGCCTCGGCCTCTTCCGCCGCCGCCGCCGCGGCGGCCGCCTGCGTGTCGTCGGCCACCGTCAACGACGCCAGCTTGTCGGCCAGACTGCGCGCCTCCTTCGCGGGGCCCTCCTCCACGGCCTTCTTGGCGCGACGGCGCAGTCTCACCCGTGACCTGTCCGCGTCGTCGTTGTCGAAGGCGCCCTCCAACAGGCCCTTGATGTTCTCGTTGGCCTGGTTGCCGTCGACGTAGGCGTACACGTCGGGCTGTCCGAACTTGGCGCTCTCGGCGCGGATCTGGGCGTCGGGGTCGAACGTGTCCTCGTCGTCGTCGTCGTCGTGGTGCCCGGTCAGGTCCACCACCGGCCTCGGCGGCGGCGGGTGGGAGGGGAAGTGCTGGAACTGGGTGTGGGGCCCGATGGAGGAGTACATGGGTCTGGGCGGGGGCATGACGTGCGGACGGGGCGGGCGGGTGTCGGGCGGGCGGTGGGACGAGCCGTCGACCGCGGGCCAGGCACCTCCTGCGGGCGCCGCGGTCGCCTGGGGCGGCGGCCTCTCGCCCGGGCGGTAGAAGCCCCGAGCGTCGGCGGGCCGTGGCGGGGGCAGGTGGATGGCGCCTGGCTGTGATGCCTGTGATGCCTGCTGGGCCGCGGATGACGCATACTGCCTGCTCACCGACGGTGGTTTCCTGGGCAGGAACACGCTCGACTCCTTCCTCCTCGGCGGCCGCGGGTTGCGCAGCGGACTCGCCTTCCCGAACTCGGCCTGTGGCGGGGGTTTGCCCAAGAAGGCCGTCACGTCGTCGTCGTCGTCGTCGTCGTCGTCGTCGTCATGGTCATGATGGTGGCGGCTTCCCGATCGGGTGGTCGGGGGGGATGGCGACTGCATGGTGGCGCTGATGTTGGCGAGCGGTGGGCGTTCCCGCACCATGGTCGGGCGGTGGCGGTCGGGGGCGGCGAAGGAGGGGGGCTGTGTGGACGACCGGGGGTGGGTGTTGAGGGATCGGAAGCTTGGCGGGCGGCGTGTACTAATAGCAGTAGCTGTATGCTGAGAAGAGTCTATGTTGGTCATCACATGTAGAGCACCTGAGGCTTGGCTCCCACGTCAGCCGCACAATGACAACAATCATCATCATCATCATCATCCCAACAAACAGACGGACCAGAATAGTAGTGGGGCGTTGCTCGGGGTGACGGGGACGGGGTTCCGAGCAGATCCGGTCAGGCAGCCAGGCATGCCCAGCGTCAAGCCCATGATGGTCCAGGATGGACGAGTGACGGCAATCTACGAAACTCCTCAACATGAAATTGATTTATTATTATCTCAATCAATCAATCTCCTGGATCTCAATCAATCTCCTCTGCCTCCAATCAATCTCAATCAATCTCCGCTGCCTCTGACCGCATCTCAATCAACCTCCTCTGTGACCGCCTGCGATCCATTCAGGTCCCCATTCAATATTTCATTGATGACATGTCGGACTTTGATGAATCGCCCATATAGGCAGGCCTCAGTGATGATTATAGGACCTCGATGGTCACGTGGCCCGTATAGGCTGGCCATCTCTTCGTATCCTCTCACACGTCCCCCCCCTTCCCCCCCCAGCACCGCCAACTCATGAGGTCAGTCCTCCTCCTGAGTCGAGTCGTCCTCTACACTACTTCGGGACCGCCAATCTCGCCATCTCAGCCCTGTCTGACGCCGTCTCTCGGGGCCTCCCCCTAGTCGCCCGTCTGTACGACGGTCCCAGCATCAAGCACTCGCTTCGCCACCCAAATCAAACCCCTCCTGGCTAGTGGAAAGTCATAATAAGTCTTCCCCCCCTGTGGCTTGGCCCATGCTTCCAATTAAAGATTCGCCCCCTCGCTCCCATCCAGCGCTACGCCCGAGTCCAGCAGGCTTGGCATCCTCCTCCTCCTCCTCCTCCTCCCCCCCTGGGGCCCTCTCGCCTCATGCGCCCAGCTTCCACCCGCGCCGCACACCGACTGGATCGAGTAGCTCAAATCATCTCACCGCACCCAACACTGACCCTCCCCACCCACTCCCCTCGCCTCGACTGACCATTCATCTCCGAACCCGCCAGAGTGCAATCACCCAAGCCTCCCAAGGAGCATGGATCCCATACCCGGCTGCATCCGGCCGAGCCAAGCCCTTCCACCTGCCGAAACAGTAATGTCTCTGAGGACCGCTCGTATAAATCCTAGTCCCGACACCCGAACGCGTCGCCCCCCATTCCCATTCCTCTTATAATCGGCGCTCGCCCACGACCGACCCTCGACTTCCACGGCACGTCCATCCGCCACCAAAAGGGGAGAAATCAGGCATCCAGACAAGACACACCCGCCCATCCGTCCACCACGCCCACACCCACCCCGCCGTCCACCGCCACCATGCACGCCACCACGTTCCTCCTCGCCACCCTGGCCACCGCCGCCTCCGCCGGCAACCTCAGGCGACAGGACAGGCCCGCCCCGCCCCTCACGCCGGGCTCCACCGAGGTCTGCGGCCAGTACGAGACGTCCGAGTTCAACGGCTACCGCATCAGCACCAACGGATGGGGCTGGGCCAACGGCCAGGGCACCCAGTGCTCCGGCTACACCGGCGCCCAGTCCATAACCAACGTGCGCTGGTACTCCCGCTGGTCGTGGTCCGGCGGCCCGGGCCAGCTCAAGTCCTACGCCGCCGTCGACCCGATCGAGTACAAGAAGCAGTACCTGAGCCAGTACGAGTCGCTGGAGACGACGTGGGACTGGACCTACGCCGGCGACGACCTCGCCGCCAACGGTGAGCCTCGTAATGATCAACATGACCTGTTCTCCTCTCGCTGACCGTGTCCCCCCCCCTCCAGTCGGCTACCACCTCACCTTCCAGGCCGACGCCAACACCACCGGCCCGGAGACCTTCCAGGTCCAGGTCTGGCTCGGCCAGTACGGCGACATCTCCCCGCTCTCCTCCAACGGCTACCCCTACACCCCCATCGCCACCCCCAAGATCGGCGACTGCACCTGGGACCTCGCCTTCGGCTACAACGGCCGCACCAAGGTCTACACCTTCCTGCCGAGCGACCCCTCCGTCCGATACGAGAGCTTCCAGACCGACCTCGTCCGTCCCTCTGTCTCTCCCTCTCTCCGTCGCGTCTGTGCTAATGATGATGACAGTTGAAATTCACCACCTACCTCCACGAGAACTACGCCGACGCCGGCTTCGACCCGTCCAAGCTCTTCGTCAAGGTCCTCTTCGGCGGCTCCGAGGTCTTCACCGGCAAGAACGCCCTCTTCAGCGTCTCCCGGTACAGCCTCACCGTCAAATAAATCAACACCCCCCCCCCCACCGTACGTCGTAAAGCGTCTTGAACTCTCGGTCCCTCCTACCCCCAGGCTCACCGCTGTAATTCAAAAAGTTGTTTCCCTCGGGCTTCGGGTGAGCAGCTAGTCTTGTGTGTGTGTGTCTGTGGGGGATGGGCGGTTTCCAAAAGAAAATGTCTACCTTATATATATACATATATGCCTGATCTCTTGAGCTTGGGGGTTGGGGGAGGGTCGGGGAGGGCCGCGCGCGCCGGATGCATATAGGGTGACTTAGACCTACCCGGTAGTCTTAATATCCAACTCGTTCATTCCTGCTGGGTGAAGAATCGTCGTGGACTTTTTTCTTTTTTTGTCTTGCGGGTGGAAGAAGAGTGAGGCTCGATCGTGGGGAGACGGGTTCGTTTCTCTTGGTCGTCAAATGACAGGTACGGTCTCTGGTGGCTAACTAGGACGGGCGGCAGGCATACAGAGAGCTTTTTTGTGCCCTTGATACTGTTGCTCTACGAGTTGGGTGGATCTTGATGCAGATCCTTGATGGTTTCACTCTCTTCACGCCGCCCGTTGAACATTAGGTCCCCGCTCATCACTACCAACGCAGCTCATCACCACACCCCTCTCATCATTACGCCCTTCTCATCACCACGCCCCTCTCATCACCACGCCCCTCTGATCATCATCATCAGAAACTCACAGACATCCCGACTGTTTCTCATCAAAACATGACGGACATCAACCCGGCTGGCTTTGGCGGGGACAAACATGTGACCACACACGGCATGCGCGAAGAACGGCTACCTACCTACCTACCTACCTACCTACCTACCTACCTACCTACCTACCTACCTCCACACGCACGGCATGGAGCTGTCGGGTGGAACGCCTCTACGCACCACCTTCGCCTGAGGCCCTGAGAGATGGGGGACGAGTAGTCAATCCCGAGCCGCTCTCTTGCCGGGAACCGCTCGATCAAGGGGAATAAAATCCCTATCGACGCAGCGGCTGGTACGTCGTCGTGGTGCTCAGAGCCACGGACGTTGGCGTCGACGGCTTCTGCCCCCCTCCTCTCCGTCGCTTCGATCCGCTCACGCCCCCCGTCGAGGTCTGGTGGAGATGGACGGTGCAGACAGACGCACCCTCCTGGCCCTTCCCCGAGGATCGAAGCGGGAATTCTGCCGTGCGATTGATGGCCGCCGGCCGGAATGAGAATCGAAGCGCGAGTTCGCCGTGCGATTGATGACCGCCGGCCCGATGAGAATCCACAATGTGTGTGCTTTTTCATGTTCGACGGCGCGGCGTCGTGATCGATCGATCCGTCATGATGACCAGATTGGGAGGTGAGGGATTCCTTTTTTTTTTTGGTGGCCTCCTTCGCACATGTATCGGTACCTTATCCGCCGGACAGATCGAGGGATGCTGTGTACTGCCACGTTGTCTTGGGCGATGCTTAAGAAAACCCCTTTTCAGGCGTGGCGGTATCGCGGGCGTTTCGAGTCCAGAGGTCCTTTCATCATCTCTGACGATGATGTTTGCCAGGGGGAGCCTGGGGACCTAGTTTAAGCTGACGGGGGCTCGCCGTATCAACTTCGTTTTTCCTCTTCTGGAAATTTGGCAGATGCCAGAGGAGTGGCGGCGCAAATACTGTGCACTGGTTCACATGTCGAGGGTCGGGTTGGCAGATGAGGAATCGACAGGCTGCCATGGCCTTCGAGGTCCTTGCAGCTTCCATTACATGCACTCGGGTCGGACGTCTGGCCTAAGCCTCGCATCCTCAACTGTGAGATCACCATTCGGCGCTCTCCCTCGTGGTCAGAAGAGGTCGATCAGCGAGTCCGTTGAGGCGCCCCGGCGAGCATGGACTGCATAGCAAGCCTGAGCCACACTCTGCTTTGAATTTCGGTTTCCAGCAAGGCCGGCGAAGAGCCCTCTCCTGGCCTCTTCTTTCGCAGGCTGCGAACCATGCTCCGTCTCGCCTAGCACCTGTCCCTCGTCCGCGCAGACGTCTTCTCGCGAACACACATGCTATCTAGCTTTCTGCTCCACCACGAGAGCTGCCAGGCACCTAGCTTCTGCTCCATCACGAATCTGCCAGGCCCCAACTGCAGGTTTTGCGAGTGGACAACTCTAACATCCTCGATGCAGCAAACTCATTGCACAGTACTCTTCAGTGGAACCTCGCACAGCTCCGCTTCACAAAGCCTGGCTGGTGCTTCGACCTTGTCATCAAGTCGGGCCCGATCGCTCATATGTGCGTGGGATGGGTTTGAATGGCGATTTCATGTGCACTGCAATATCGTGCCGGAGCGTCGACCTGCCTTGCCCAGTTGATGTGGGCGAGATCCAGAGCTCGCGGCATTGAAAATACTGGCCCCAGGGGTCAATATGTTCTGTCGTCTTCGGTGTCGTACTACCCCGTAGCACCGGGCGATACATAAGCTTCACCAATATATATGTGGTTTCGCACAAGTTCGCTAATCGCCAGCCATCTGCGCATGGTCCTTCGCTCGCTCCTTCAAGCCAAGCTTTTTTGGAAGACTTTTGTCGACGACTGTGAGCAGGATGCGGAGCCCTTGATTCCTGCCTGCTCGTGGTCGGACGTCGATCTTGGCCCGCCGCGCTTGTCGAATGGCCGATGGATCGCTCGAAGGACATGACATCCTGCTTGCCACTTTGGCATCCGTCCCCCAGAGGGATGAAAGATCTGCCGAAAGGGGTTGCGGACTCTTCGGTGGGAATTGCCAAGTTCAGAGAAGATTGTGTGTCGCCGATTGCTGACCCCTGGTTTCCTGAGATGTGTCTAGCAAACTGGAGCACTGAAGATGGCTACAGCAAATCGTGCCTGCCAGGTTCGGACAGCTGATCTTCCTTGATGGCAATCAGACAGACAACTCGTCTCATCACTTCACGTTGACTCGTCCATTCTCCCGCGACGATGCATGGTGGTAGGTCGAATGCATCACAATATCAGATTCGTGATAGCCTACGCCTTTGGAGAGAGTCCCAATGACTGAATACCAAATCCTGGTAGACCTCCAAGCATCGGCCTCATTCGATCAAGGGAAACCCGTCAGACGAAGCCTTCATCTTGCGCCATCGGCGTCTGTCGATGCGTAGAAGCCTCCAGTGCGCGATCACTATGTGCATCGAATGGTTTGGAAGCTCCCAAGCCCGCTTTGCTGTCCAGCGGGCAGTATGACTCGTCATGGAATCGCTGGCGACGTCGCTGAAGTCTGAACTCGTCAGCAGCGACCATACAAGGTCTGAGCTTGATGAGGAGCCTCCAGACATTTGCTCGCGCGTCAGAAAGGGCCTAGACAGTAGCAAAGCGATGCACCGGCATGTCAGCGTTCAGATCAGTGATGGCGACGCAGCCGCTTACAGGAGCGATGTCTCTGAGCGTGGGCACGCTGCTCTCCGCAATCATTTGTCTTGTTGCTAGGCAGCAAGCTGAGAAGAGCATTTGTGGATGGAGTCGAAGTAGACCCTGCGATGTTCGGTATCACATCCGGCTCAGGAGGCCCTACACTGAAAGACAAGCAAGGAGATGATAAGAATCCACCCTACTCTCCATACTCTGGCATCTTCACTGCCTACCTCCGACGTCAAGGCTCTATCTTTCGTAGGGAAAGTCTTCGTCAGCCAAGCAGGTGACCAGTATCTCTGCGAAGGAGAGGCGTGGCTGACGATCGAGCTCGATGCCGGTAATGTACACTGGGACTCGGCCCAGGACAGGGTCAGCACTGCTCAGATGCCTTGCGTCGTGGCCAATGGGATGGTGGACTCTGACCACAGGCAATACTGAATGGGAATATGCACAGGAAGGTGAATGCCAGCCAGAGACCCTTGGGAAGATGCAAGCAGCGACGCCGATGGCGTGACTGGTTGACAATCTCTCCCTGCCAGCCATGGAGTCTCCCAGAACAGCGCAGAATGCAGTACGAGTCAGGTCAGCGTGGCGGCGCGGAGATGGTTCTGGTGCATGTACTTTTTGCGCACGATTGCGATGATGACGGACGAATGGCTGTCTTGCTTGCAGACCGTGATTCGAGCAGAGCTGCATTGCCGGCAGGTATGGCGTGGTGCGAGTGCTGATCAAGCAGAAGCGCGCATGGTCTGCACAGAGGTGGGTGTTCATGGATAGGCGTGGACGTGGACACACCGTCAACTATCTCTTAGCCACTGCCCTCATCGTATGCCCTTCGAGAAACATGTCATTTGGAGGTCAGGTATACAGGTATCTAGTCCGTGCTGGAAGTCTGTGGTTATGCCTCGACCATCTGCCCCTGATGGACTCATAGGCCTGGGATCTATGCATCTACCGGTTGTGAATTGCTCTCTGGTGGCAACAGGGAGGAAGGCCTCTGGCCAGAACGACTGTAAGCTCAACGCTGCACTTAATTTCGTGGCTGATCGCTGTGCCTGGGCTCTCACTCCATCGAGTCTGGAGCTTGCCGTACCAGGGTAGGTTGATTCATGCTTCGTCCTGTATGTATGCCTCTTGTCTGGTCTTTGCGCGCGGGTCGGGCATGATGACTCTAGAGCCATGACTGAAGCCTTGAAGAGCGCACGGTTTAGACGGTTGATCGTGGTATATGGTGAAGGCAGGACAGGGCATGGAGCAAGGCGTCGTCTCTTCTCTCGAGTAGATAGCAATGCAGAGTACCTACCCACGCTCCTAGGTCCACGACGACACTCCTTTTCAGTGTACAAGTGTGTTCCTGTGCAATGGATCGTCGCGCTGAGCATCATCCCTGTGATGGTGTGTTAAACACTTTTCTGCCTGCAATAACAATGACTGCCATGAGAACCTTCTGCATCGTTGTGCACGACTTATTCGATGCGCCCTGAAGCATATATCACACAACAGGCGCGACGACATGGCTTTCTCGAGCATCAAATGCCTCGAAGGCCCATTAGAATGGGGGCTGGCAGACTTGGAAACGTGCCTGTTGCGAGCCAGATACCGGTGCGATGACCATTGTGGTCGTTGCGCTCTGATAGCAGCTTTTGCCCTGTCTACAGCCATAGTCGTGAGGATCATCTCCCGACATCCAATGGCCCAGCGTCGAGATATCGATCAGATCCGTCAGACCAAGTGCGTAGCGCGACTATTCTCGTTGGAGAACTCGGAAGCAAATGCGGTCGACTATCCTGATGAGAAACTGGTTGAACCTTGGTGGGACAACCCGTAGATCGCTACCATGGGACACGACGGCCGCGACGGAGTACGCCGGCAGTCCCACTGCTGCCCATGCGGATGACCTTCGAAGACGACCGCTGACTCTTTCTAAGGGTTCGTCAGCTCAGCCCACGGCTTATATGCAGGTAAGCAGAGTGTCAGCACACCGCCGTGGGACCCCAGGACGAGCAAAGCATCCTTGACGCCATGACACGAGGCCCACGAGAGCGAGAGCAGCTCGGTCATCCACTCGCCGCTCTAGGCCGGTGAGCATCTCATGCTGTCGACTCGGTCACGACGTCGTCGTCCCGGAGTATGATGAAAGTCGGAGACACACACACACGTCCACGCGCACCTCCCTACGTGACTTCAGCTCCGGCATCCGACAGCGAGCCAGCCTGCTTCCAGACACTGATCAGCTTCCGTTGAGGGCGCTTGTCTGCACGTATATATGCACAGCACACCGCCCATCGACGCCTGACGACGACGACGACCCCGAGACGAGCACGCTCGTGGGAGACCGTCAAAGCCCGCCTGCGCCACACTTCCCACCGCCGAGCAGAGCCCTAGGAGGTCCGAGCATGTGACCAAACCGAGCTCATCGACAGGATTCTCCCGCACGGAGTCCCCGGCCCGTCGTCCGCCCTGCACTGCGGTTGACCGTTGCCAAACTCACCTCCCGCCAAGCCGTCAATCGACGATCGGGGGTGTTCGCTGCCCGAAAAACTGGAATTTGCCCTTTCTAGCGACAAACTCTCCTGGGTCTTCCTTTTCTTCGGAAACCAGGACGGTTTCGAATGCTTGGTTCTGGCGTTGGCCCTTGGGCAACGTGGGATGTGCGGGGGGGGGGGGGACGTTGGGGCGTCCGGGGAAATCTCCGCCGGGGAAGGGCGGGTGTGCTCATTTCTGCTGATCATGTGGATCGTGAACGTGCGCAATCATGAGCACTGAACGACGGGGGGCCTACACTACTGCCGGATCGCGCATAATAACTACGTGACTACAGTACGTGTGTACTTGCTCATGGCGTCGGTGTGATCGCCAGGGACCGGATGTCTGAGAGGCTAAGCGGTGTCGTCGAGCCTAGTGCTGCTACAGTACGGCCGAGTCGAGGAGGCGCGTGAGCATCGGGAATATGAAAGATCGTGCGGTCTGACCAAGATATTGGCATCATGATTATGGGAGTGGCTATCGCGTTTGACGTTGCGAGACGGCAGGACCGGCGCTCATGATGAGCACGAGGCCGACGTGTTTCGGCAGATCGCCTGGCCAAGTTGATGATGAGGATGATGATGATGATGATGATGATGATGATGATGAGATGATCCAGGCGACACCAGCGACGCCCATGGCTTGCAAAACAACCACCGCCTTGTCGAGACAGATTACAAGGCGAGATCGTCAGGCCGTTGGCAGGGACGGGGACCACGGCCCACATCGCCGTGGGGAGTCAGTCCTATATCATCAGACGCGGGTTATCCTTGGCCATAGCTAGCCCTTAATCAGCGTGGTATAATGACGAGTGCCGGTGACACACCACCGCAAACGTGTTTCGGGTGACTGGTCTATAGCAGCTCTGGCATGTTCGCGATCGATCTCATGATGGGCGGACCGGTCGGAGCACGCACGGGTCGGTCGAGCCTCCGTGGCGACGACCGGACCTCGATCGTGATTGTCATGATGATTGCACCGTCCAGTACACGACAGTACGTAGAGATGTCAAAGACCACGCCCAAGCTCTGGCCCTCTGGGGGCATCAGGGCCGACGGGCAATCAGGGACGGTTCGTGCCCCCGGCATTCGGTCCGCGAGATCGTCTTAGTTGCCCACATGACCACTGCCGCGCCCAACAAGGTATGCTGGACGTGACATTTTAGCCGTAGAGACACGGGTCCCATCGATAGGTCGTCTTCGGACTCGATTGTTCCGGCAGTCTGTCAGCCTCAGGCTGAGCTTGCTTACCCGCCAAGGTAGTCAAGACGTGCTCGTCGCCAGGGATATGGGGTTCCAGAGCGGGCGTGAAACAGATCTGAAATGGTCAGACTGCGACAGTCATGCGCTGTGATCAGGAGCGTGGGAACGTTCTGTTGCCGAGATTGGGCATCATGTTTAGGAGTGTCGGACGGCGATGTGTAGCAGGATGGACGGCGGAGCGGAGCAGGACGCGCGGTGAATCTCTCGGTGTATATCATGTCTGGTACGGGGCGTGCGACGGCCCCGGGAGTATATACGAACAGCAGGATCCCAACGGGTTCGCCTAGTCAATATTCGTACATGGCATCTCCATGACGATAGTGGCCAGGGACAACGCTCCAGCCAGACAGTGTCCATGATGATGATAGTCGCCAAGGACCAACGCCCCATGATGAAGCAGAGTAGGATATGGAAGGACTGTCATCATAACAATACTGGCGCACGGCTTTCCACTTCCATCGCCCTCCCATTATCCGATATATCCCGACTCACCGGGCCTCGGAAGGACGCCAACCTGGACATGTAGTCCTTCGACTACGCGTATGTACAATGTCGATCCTTCGATGTTATGGTGAAGGGACGTGGCATGATTGACACCCGCCGTCGCAGATCTGACGAGTGTTCTCGAAGACGAAGAGGAACACGCTACTGTAATTAAACATATGATTGACCGAGTTGTAATCCCAATCATCAGCCTGACTCGTGATCCCGCCTCCCCTCCACCTTCACCATCCGTGGTACCACATGTGGAGAAGAGACCACGCCAGATGAGGAGGAGAAACCAGCGTCCTCCCTCCTATCACATGACGCGTAATAATCAATAATCATCACCACAACCTGTCCCCCGGCCCCCGCCTCAACGATCCGGTCGGTGGAAAAACCTGAAAAAAAAAAACCAAAAAAATCCATAACATCGATGCCCTTTTCAAAAGCCCCCTCACTTAGTATGACCCTGTCGATCGTACAGTAAATCAATGATAGGAACGTGCAAAAACCAGGGACCAAAAAAAAAACACATCCCACGTCGCGGCGAGCCCAACAAATTGGAAGCGAGCGTTGTCGTGATTTTTGATGGATGCCACCCACCAAAAAACCCTGGAAGGTGGAAAGGGGGGCTTGCATCGCGTCGTGCGTTGCCGGATGCAGGAGCAGCTGCACCGCAGCAGCAGCAGCAAAAAGCTGGCATGCAGTAGTATCTATAGTAGGACCTTACCCGCCCCGAACGATCAGTCCTGCCCGGTCGTGCATGCACGACAGCTGCAGGCGCTGCATAAGGTCCCGTAAGTGGTGCAGATGACTCGAACTGGCGGTCTACGATCACATGCTTGGGGGATACGATAGGAGGTAGGAATGAGGGCCAGTCAGCGAGCGGGTGTGTTGGGCCCGCGGTGCTGGGCGTTTGGGAGAGGGAAAGAAGTCATGGGCACGAGAGGGATGTTCGGGGAGTGCAGTGCGTGGATGACTGGCTTGTCGTGGCGGGGAGCCTCGTAATAACATGGTGTGCATATACCATCTACTCTCACTCATCGAAGCCGTCATTAGCGATCTCCCATGGATGTCCCGACCACCCCTGCCTGCCGTGCGTCTCACCACCATCGCCCACCTCGTTCTCTCTGACTTCGTATTCGTACAGTTGCCACGCGTAAAATGTGAATCGCTGGAGGTAATAGTAGTAGTACAGTGCGCTGCCGCCCCCGTGGCAAATTCGTGTCTCTCCCAACGACCGTTTCATTGTCTGTAAAAGAAAAACAAAAACATGTTGCCTATGCTGGTTATCGTGAAAAGGTTTTTTGCACGCCCGTCCCGTGAATGCCGTGTCGCGCCCGACTGAAAGGGAAATCTCGCCATGACGAGCCCGTTTAGGTGTTCGAATGCGCAAGCCGCCGAGTGCCGTCCGTGAGGATGTATTCCCTCGCCCGTTTCCCGTCGAGGGCAGACTGGAATCCACCGTCGTTCAAATGGAGAAAGTCCCTGACGCTTGTCAAGGTCGCTAGAACGCAGCAGAATGAATCAATAGGTGATCGTGTGTGGCTGTCGTGTGTTACCAGCCTTTCGCGTGGTATTCTTGGAGTCCAGCGTGGAAGTAATCATTGCTGAAGTCCTTCTTGTCCTTGTGTGAGAGCGCGATGGGCTCGGGATGTTGCTTGAGCTTGGTCATGTCTTGCGCCGTGTGTCGCCGCTTCAGCGCCGCGAGATTGCCGGTGCTCCGATGTTGGCGCTCCCAGAGCAGATTCCGACGCAGTGACTCCGTGAGCTCGGTCGAGAGCATGTTGCGGCGTGTCGTCTTGGGTGAGAGTGCCATCTGTGGTGGGTGAGTGTTGGAGGTCGTCATGATGATGGGCTTCGAACGCGTCGATTCCTGTCGGGGCATTTGCCCGACAGGCTCTGCTGGCGACCCCGGTACAGACGGCCCGTTGGGCGTGGTGTTCCGCGCTCGCCGGATCGCAGGAGAAGAGCGCGACGCGGCGTTCTGAAGAGCCTTGGCACGATCCGGCTCGTGCATCAGCGTGGTGAGCAAGGATCTCCTCGAGGTCAAATTCGGCCTCGAGTCAACACGCTGGAACAGTTCCTTCTCGTTGACGGAAGACGGGCCGCTCTGATCATCGGAGTCCTCCCAGTCTGAGGAATCATCGTCGTCCTCGATGGCGCTCTCCGAGACGCCGTCGTCCTCATCGTCGGAGTCCTCGAACACCGGGCTGTCTTGCGACTCTGCCGCCTGACCTATCGCAATCTCGTCTTTGAAAGTGGTTGTCTTCTTGCTCTCGTCGCCGCCGATGTCGCTGCCCTGCTTTTTGAGGCTCTCCGACAGAGTGCTCTTGAATGAGGTCTTGTTCATGTGCGTGTCGAGTGAGCTCTCGTCTTCGCCGGAGGATGTGCCGATCGTAAACATGGGCGCCTTCTTCTTTGGCATCACCGGTTCTCGATACTGCGGCGAGGTCTTCAGGATGGGTGTCGGCTGCGCGGGTTGCAAGGGATGCGATGCCTTGGGCGGTCGGACGGGAAGATGGGTCTGCGAGCGGTAAGAGGATCCCGTACCGCCGAGCTCGAAGCCGCGCACGATGCTGTGAGTGCTCATCTCGGTGTTGCTGCTGCTCTCCGAGCCGACGACTTGCGCGTCGCTGTTGTCCGCGGTGGCCATGGTGTCCATGGTCGACGCGGACGATTCGAGGAGGGTCGAATGTGAAGCGGACGGATGTGGCGCCGAGTCGTCCGAGTTTTCGTGTGCTGGCGCAGGTTGGTCCGGTCGTGGTTGGGAAGCTGACGCGGCGGGTGGGTCGGTCGTCGGCTTCGTGGCGGGCGCGGGCATCGGAAGTTCTCTCAAGCGGTCGAGATGCAGCGTATCTTTGATGGAGATGACGATCTTCTCGAGGTCGACGGGGGTGATGTGCTTCTCGCGCCTGCTGCTGCTGCTGGACGAGTCGTTCCTGGAGAGTTCAGGACGGGCTTTGGAGGGGGTGCGCATTGAACGCGGGGAAGCGAAGCTGGAGGTCTCGTATTCCTCATCCGACCCAGCGGACGACAGGCTGGACGAGAGCTCTGGCACGGGAATGTTCTCGACCGCGGCTGCTGCGCTCGGCGTGCCGTTGCCCACGCTGTTGCCGCTGTCGAGACGGACGGATCGCAACTTCCGTTGGGGGGGTGGGTGGCGCTGATGTGGTGGCAAGGCGCAACAGAACGTCTCGCGATTCCACAGACGCCAGGAGAGGTTCCTGTACGGCCGATTGACGGCCATGATTAGCCCTTGGTCCCCCTGGCGCGGTCGGGCCGGTCGAGGTGGACGGGGACTTACTCTAATCGCCTGCCCTGCTCGACACAGTGGGAGGTCTTGGAGAACAACGACCACTTTTCGGTGAGGCGTTAGTGCATGTCGTGTGTAGAGTAGCAGTGGGCTGCCAATGAGCCGCGGCGTGGGGAGCGTACCATGCCAAACAGGCTCTCGACATTCGTCGTGTCGATGGAGCCCAACGCGGGCACTTCGACTCGTAACAACGAGTGTTCGGGTCGGAAAGGCATGTTGACATGTGTTGTCGCACGCGCCGCAGGCGACGACGAGGCGGCCGGCGTCGAGGTGGTTTTGGTTATGGAGATCGTGTGTCGCGTCCCAGGTGCATGTACTGTGTAGGTATCGCTTCCGGCGCGCGGGAGGGTCTGAAGCAGCAGCGTTCAGGTGACGCAAATGCAGCGAAATCAAGCCCGGAAGCTGGCTTTGATCATCGATCGCTGGGGTCGGCCGAAAGTGGCAATGCGAAGCAGACCGTGCCGGATGTCCTCCCCGCCGGAGTCGTCTGATGGCGGCGCGATCGATGGCCCGGAAGAGGATGGGGAGCGATGATGTCTCAGGCGAGGGGAGGATGATGATGATGCGGAGGAGAGCGGAGAGCAAGTAGGGCGGGCGTGGGCGTTGGAGTCTGTGTGTGGTGCAAACAGAGCGGTCACGGCACAAGCAGGCAGGCGGGCGGGCAGGCGAGAGGGCGGGTGGACCAGACCTATACATGTACAGCGAGCACAGCCGAACAGGCTTGCTGACTCCCAGCAGCCGGAAACAGAACTTAAACGACTGGTGACTGACGACGGTCCTATCCCGGACGCTACGTCCTACGTTTTGCTGGCGTCCCACCCCCCTACTAGCAAGCCACTCCACCAGGCCGCGGCCCGCAGGCGAGTCGTGGGGTCTCAGATCCCTCCCAATTCCCCCCTTGGGATGCTCGGCAGCATGGGATTCTCCTCGCCCTGTCTTGTCACTCGTGCTGTATGTAGCTGTAGCCTGTAGCACGACACATCACCAATGATTCGTGGGTGCGCCGTTTGCGACAGATGGCCAATTGCACATGGTCCCGGCGCCCGCGCCCGCGCCCGCCCCAGCATCACCCTCCACGGGCAATCGGAGCAGTCCTGCAGATGAGGCGCATGTGAGCCGAAGAAGCTTGTGGCTCGGTAGATGCCACGGGAACGTACCTCGGCCGCAGGTGAACGCCTGCGTCCGGCGTGGGGGGGGGGGAGACGGTGATTTGTGGTGGCAGAGATTATTATCCTTCCCCCCCGACCTTGATATGTCGTCGACGACTATATGTGCAGCTAGCATATCTTTATTCAGTTCATGCTCTGGTCACCCTGATTCACGCTGGATGCTCCTGCAGGCCCGACGATCGGGGCGACACCGACATCGAGGACGGCGTGTTCGAAGGGGCTTCTAGCCCGCCGCTCCAATGCAACACTAGCCCTCCGGTATCCACATGCCGGGCGGGCCGGCGGTCGTGTCGATGGACATGACATTGGTATGACCAAACTAGCGGACCTGTCGCCAGCAGCAGCAGCAGCAGCAGGGGCAGCACCACCACCATCACCACCACCAAGACAGCGGCGGCGTCATCATCAGCAGATAAAAATATGATGAAAGCGTTCGCGATGCACACAGGCTACATGTAGCACGTTGCCAATTCTTGTCGTCTCCAGCACGCCTCCAAGCCTCCCCCCCCCCCTCCCCCACCTCCGTCAGTCAGCGTTGCAGTGACGGGGACATCCATCTATCCGTATTGGCATCCATGATCCGCCGCCGCCGCCGCCGCCCCCATCAGCCGCCATGATTCTCGGTCTTGTTGCTGTTGCGCGGAGGTCAGCGGCTGAACGCCTTGCCCCGTGATGATGATGCGCAGCCTCGCCTCTGGTCACGGTTCACAGACTCACGGTCGCCAGAAATTTCAGGGACTGTCAAGTGACCAGTCACGAACATGGAGGAGCCTGCTGTTTGCAATGTGGGCCTCCAGCCGTCCATGACCCATGGGCCTGCAAACGGCTCCTACAGTACAGTATGCGACGGCGGCTAATCTGGCACGTGGACGTGGCGCAGTCGTCGCCGCCGCCGCCGGGCTTTGATCCTCGACGCGGGGCAGGACGGGCTTCAGCGAGAGTTCTGATGATTACCACTTACAGCTGTCCATCGGCCCAAAATCACGTATCAATCGCTGATGACCACCAACATCCATCAGGGCCATGTGTCGCCTCCCACGCCTCGCTCGCCTCTGGTGGCCTTGATAGGCCGGCCACGCGCTGCTGCTGGGCCAGTGGCACATGTCCGCATCATTCGATCTCGACCACGGAGAAATTCACAGCAGATCGCCATCTGACGAGCTGAGTGACAGCGCATAGAAACTGTGTGGTGTCCTGTCGCCGGCCTCCCTCAGGGCGCCCCTAATGGTCGGAGGCGTCGGGGAGTCGGCTGAGCGAACGGTTGTGCAGCCAGTGGCGATGGATATGCATCCCACCGAAAGACAGCGAATGCCTCACACACCCATCGTGTGACGACGGACGGCGCAAGAGGGCAAAGAGGTACAAGAGGTACCCGAAGAACACGGGCAGACCGAGTCAGGATGCCTTGCTCGACGCTGCTATATTGGTGACACGTCTGACTCCCGGTCATCATTCCTCAGCTCATCCGCAACATGAAAAACAAAGGTGTCACAGAAGAGTCGCCGAGAGTGTCGTCCAGATGACTGCCAGCGCATCGAATCGGGTCATCTGAGGGCTTACATAGTACCGCATAGCGCCGTCTCCGGGCGGCGGAGATCCTTCGCTTCCATGATTCCTCCGCATCGGTGTCTGTGTCTGCCCTGCCGTGATGATGAAGGTCATGATTTTCACCTCCACATCGTATTATCGGTGGAGCGTGATCATCCACGTTGTGATGTGATGACCTGCCTTGCTTGACGGGAGTTCACCGGTCGAACAGGAGAAGGGTCTGGACTTGGACTTCTCCGCACTGCGACCGTCCGCGTCGTAATATAATAATCATGTGGGAATACATGTAATGTGGAGGTCGGGTAGCACGACTGGGATCCTGTCGACTGGCATGGAGGCAATACCGCCCGCATTTAGCATCGACTCCCACGTCCGTGATACTGATCCTACATAGCCACTACGAGTATTCTCACGCCAATCCTACACGTACCAGACACCCCCCCTCCACTTCTCCATCTGCCCCCACGCTTCCTGCAGGAATTACCGCCTCCCGCGTCTCCCCGGGTCACACAGGGCTGTGGCATTCGCGACCCTGAGACGAACCTGGGGAACGAGTGTGCCACCATCGGCTGCCGAAGAGGGTGTGAAGGTCCTCGGCGCTGGCGCGGCGGCTGAGATGGTGTGTCGCCGACGTGGCACGACGTCCTGCTCTCGACGTTTGACAGATGCTGCAGCCGGTGCCCCTTTTTGACTTCGATGCGATGCGAGATGGTCATCTGCCATGTGCGCCCCTGGCTCGGCGGCGACGGCTGGTCCCCACGGAGACGCATCGACGGCCGCCCGGGAATCGTTCATCAAGGCGCTCTCGATACCGAGACCGCGGGCGTGGGCGCCAATCTGGCCGTCGGCCATGCGTCACGGTGGGCCGTTGGTGCCTCATCTCTCTGCGGCGAGGAAGTCCGGCCGGCGTACAACAGTGTGGACGAGACTCCACGGAGGTACCATCCCATCTTCGCGTCGCACACAACCAATCTTCACGTGCGTCGTGGGGCCGTCGTAGTGGTTCGCGAGACCCTTCGTTCAGGCAGTGTCACTCGCGCGCACCACGTCAGTGAGGCAAGGCTAATCGTATTGTTTCCGATCAGGCATTAAATGGCCATCTACAGCTGCAGATGCAATGCGGAAGGGAACGTGGGATACGAGTTGTGGAACTAGGTTCGTCGGAAGCGACGGGTTCACGGCTTATATCATTGTTATTCCACAGATGCCACACGAGTCTCGGAGCAGGAACGGAGAGCAATGTCGGACCAGTGGTTTGGTGAGTTGCTGCACCATAGCAGCGCTCCTCAACGACGTCCGACGCCCGGGATGAAAGCTCGACATGGCAGGACAGTTGAACGTGACGGTCCACTGACGGTTGAACGTGACGGACAGTGGACCGTCAATACTGTCACTACTGAGAACACGCTGCTGGTAGGGTGGAGCCCAGATGGCATTCAGAATATGACACTCATACACTCTTCCTCCTCAACGACGATGTTGTGCTTTTCCCGCCACCGGCCCCCGGCCCTGGCAAGTGCCTCAATACTTGAAGAACCGCTCTCTGCCGCTCCATCGCCAAGCGACCGCCATCGACCATCGGCGTCCATGTGTTCCGCTTGCCCAGCGTCGGACTGTCGACATATTGCGGCGAGACCGGGCTGGCGACTTTCGGTGCGATCGGGCCTGGCTCAGATGCCCAATCCACCTCTGCCCGTTGGCCAGCGCCCTCGTGCTCCGCTTTGCTCGGAGTCACGACGGTGGGTGTGCGCGCCGGCCCATCATTGTTGATGTGACTGTTCGAGCGACCGAGAAGCTTCAGCTTGCCCATGGACGGACCGATCTCCTCTGTGATGAGGCTCTGGGGGACCGCAACCTTCTCCAGGTCCTCTTCCGCAGCGACTATGCGCACGGATAGCCGCACCCGGTCTTTGAGGCGCATCTTGGTCGAGCCTGTCCGCCGGAAGGCTTTCCGTCTGAATAGGGCAGAGTCCCGATTCGATGGCTGCCGGACCTGCGCATGTACCTGTCGATACTCTTTCAGTTCACCATCGGTATCCTTGTTAGGCGGGGCGGTTGGCTCTGGTGTATGCATGCGCTCCTCCGCTGCGCTACTTCCTTCTTGAATCATGACAGAACTGGGCGTCCTCGACTTCGGCTCTGGATGCAGCTCGGGCACTCGAAGACCTTCGCCCTCCAGTAAGCCCATCGCCGTCAGTCGAGATCCAATCTCCAGACAGAAGTCATCGTCGGCCTTCTTCCGAGACCCGCCAACCTCCACCCGGCTCTTAAGCACACTCTGCTTGTACGTCCTGACGCCGGTCAAGATGCCTGCGTACCGAGCCAGCATGATCTTGGTCAGAGCAATGTTTGCTGGACTGTCGTGTGCTTGCGAGCCCGGGAAAGGCAATTTGGTCTCTAATTCTCGTATTTTCTGCCGCAAGTACTCCTCTCGATTGTCCATCTCCCGGATCATGCTATCCTCATGGCCTTTCCGCCTCTTCAACTCATCGTCCTGACCGATGTAGCTAGAGATGACCTCCTGAAACTCCTCAGGACATGCCGAAGTGTTCTGTCCCAGGCTCCGATACAAAGCAGCCACCTGATCCAGGAGTCCACCGCGCCGCTGTTCGTGCGCTTCTTCTTCTTTCTTCGCCACCCCCAAGGCAGCCTGGAAATTCTCAAGATCATCGCCGCATCGCTCGATCCGGGACAGCAGGTCGTCGATGGTGTGCGCATTGCTGACTGGATCTTGATCCTGCAATGCTTGAAGGCGATCGTTGTTCTTTTGCAGTGTCTTCTGGCTTAACCTGCAGTTGGCGCTCAAGGTTGAAACCTGAATGCGGCTCTCGTACAAGCTGCGGTGGCGGAGTGCAAGGGCAATCAGAAGATCTCGCGCGACGGTGTCGGTCGTATCTCCCTGCTCGTCATCCTCATCTGCATCGACTTCCTTGACCTCAGGCAACTCGGAGTTCTGATCTTGCCGTTTCCGTGCGAACGCTTCTCTTTGTCTCTGCAAGTGCTCAGATAGGTGGAATATGACGGCTGTCGACTTCCGTCTGACGCTCCCAAATGTCGACCGACGCCTCATCATCATCCTGGGAGCGATGCTGAGACGCTTCGACGGGTCTGGGCCTCTACCGGGCGAACTCTCCATGGTGACTGTGCGAATATCGAGTGGGTATACGGTTGCCGTGCTGAACTCAAGTGCTGTCCGGGCAATGACATGCAGTTTGGTGTCTTTGAGGTCATCGAAGACAAAGGATGAGGAATGCTGAAATTGCTCTGGACAATGCTGCTCTGCCGCACGGAAACCCATTCAAACCGTGCTATTGGGATTTACGGCTTCCTGTCGAGGTCGGATGATTGGGTTTCAGATTGTCAAAGCAGTATATCGAAGTCCTTCGCATGCCAGATGTCACCTGTGGCTGTCCTCTAAATCTTCGTTGCATCATACGACTTGCAATGCTTTGAGAATGATGGCTTAGTGACTCGGTCGCCTATTGTACCTGTTCGTGACATTCTGGACGTACAGTGCTCGCTAGCAACTGCAACAAGTCACAAGAAAGACGAACCCGTCACTGCTCTCTACTGTCATCATCGATGTTCGACTACAGACATGACGCTGGAGCGTTCAAGATGTGTATGTACCGTCGAAGGTCTGTGGGCAAGTCCGTCGGCCCAAAGATCTTGGGTATACTTCCCAGGCTTACGAACAAGAGTCGAGACCCAGGCTCCCAGCAAGGGATCTGGACAAGCCGCGAGTCGGAAGAATCCTATGCATTGAGGCTGCCCGAGGTGTAGCGCAGTGCGCAAGCGCTCAAGACGAGGACTAGTTGATGCATGTCTTGTATGTAGCAGAACAAGTCTTGGACGCAGGACGCAGGATCAGTTTGGATGATCTCGCGAGCTGTTGACTAGGACAGTACATCGACATGTCGAAGCTGACCGTACGAGAAGAACGGGCTCTGCATGGCTAGCAGCTCGACGCTGTCGATTCGCATGCTTACCTATTATTTCATTCATGCGGCATAGCCTACTTGTCCGCTTGAGCGCGTTGCTTAGGATAGCGAAGTACCTGATAACCCTTAGAGAGAGGCATTTCGTAGGCCTGATGTTCGTAATACCTTCGGTAGGAGGTATGTCGCCCCAAAAGGGACTATCGCCGGCTCAACATGTGCTTGCAATAGAACCACCGGACCGACTTGACCAGTGACTTCTTGGTGAAGAGCTGGAGGACCTAAGAGCAACTCAGCCCCTTAGACCAGATGTTCGATGACGCTTATCTACTCATCATATACATGACGTCAATGCTCGGTGGCGGCGATCCTTCGATGGAGGATGTCTGAACATCAAGTCCCAAGAAAACTACATGTACGTGTCCCTACTTGTGTGTTAAGGTCAATATCTGCCCCCGAGGCCTGTCATTCCACCACCACCGAACAGTATATCTATGCGCTTCCCATCGCTCCCAACCTTCCTACGTACATTCTACGCCTTCAGCAACACCACCCTCCACCGCATCCCGCCCACACCCTTGACATCGACCGCAGCGGCGAGGCCCCTCCGCAGCATTGGCATGCCCACCATCCCACTCCTGGGAGCCTTGTTCAGTACAGCCGAAAGCCGCAAGATGGCCAACTACCCCGTGCAGAAGAGCGATAGCGAGTGGCAGGCGCAATTGAGCCCTGGTAAGTTACATACAACCACACCTTGATGGCCGCCCCACCAGTACAACTACTGACAGCAACTCTTTTAACCATCACACAGAACAATTCCGCGTCCTCCGCAAGCAAGGCACCGAGCCTCCCTTCACCGGCAAGTACGACAAGCACGCGCCCACCACCGGCGTCTACACCTGCGCCGGCTGCGACGCCCCGCTCTACACCGCCCAGCAGAAATTCAAGTCTGGCTGTGGCTGGCCCGCCTTCTATGACACCGTCCCAGGAGCCGTGACGAGGCATACGGACAAGACGTTTGGGATGGAGAGGACGGAGATTGTGTGCTCCAACTGTGGCGGCCATTTGGGGCATGTGTTTAAGGGAGAAGGCTACCCGACGCCTACGGATGAGAGACATTGCGTCAATTCTATTAGCATCAACTTCTCGCCTGAAGATCCAGTGACGGAGAAATCGAAGGCTTGAAGGGACGGAGAAAGGAGCTGTGCATGTTTGTGTTGATCGGATGACTCTGTTGTTTGAAGGCTTCGGCCCTTTCGATTTCCTGTCACCTCAATCGCCTACCTCCGATCCACGACCGCTGAACTGATTCTCGGCCTGGCGGTTTGCTCAATGCTCGATGGACCGCGCTGCATTGAAAGGCTCGCCTCCTGCATCAAGTGATTGTTATCCGACCTCGTCTGTAGACTTGTTGCATGACTTGACATCACTTTTCAATCCCCGGCGTGCCACGGGAGCTGTGTGATATGCAGTACACTCGGCTTGTCTATACTACGTGTCACAGCACTCCGGGAGCCCATTGGCACGTCTTCGAAGAAGCAGTGATCTCTACTCGACCGACCGCCGTTCCGTCGACACCGCCTGGTCTACTGTGGCCCGTGCCAACGCAGCCGTCCGATACCACGTTTGACCGACACTGGTATTCAATGCAACCAGCTTCTCCTGTGTTGGAGTCGTCGACACGGCGCTGACGATCTTTGATACCGCAGGCTATGAAGCACGATGCCCATAAAAGCAGCTCTGAATCAGGGGTGTATTGAAGCTGCTGACCTTATCTGCCCTCACGATGAAAATAACCTGAACACATCGTGATCCAGTCTACGGTGTGCAGCTGTATTTCGATTGAGGTATAGTGCAATAGGAAATATGACATGCGAAGCGGGCACGAATTGATGACCATTCACTTGAATATTTGTCGGTGGAAAAGGCTCACTGGAACAAGACAGGCGTGCAATGCTTGATGACCCCGGCCATGATTCAGATGGTTGGTCTATTACTTGAGATACTTGGCCGCAGAACCTCGCCACCCACTATCTCCATCGCTTGGCTGCGTTTCTGCGAATGGAGTGCAGTCAACAGCCTCAGTGGACGAAGGTCCTCGCCCAAGGGCCTGGAAGTAGCGCGCCGAATCCATTCTCAACCACGCCGTCACATATGAAACGAGGTCCTACATACACCGCCCACGCCTCCGTACCAATAATGGTTGGTTCCCTTCCCAACGCCAAAACCCACCACCTGGTACCGTCTCATTTCTCTCCGCCGCAGCATAACCATCTCTTAGCACGGCCCACAATCCGGGTCGCAAGTCATGGGGCAGAAAGACGATGTGTAGCATTTTCTTTCCCCGCTCTAGAGAATTATCTTCAGATCCCAGCTTCTTGGAAACATCAGGCTGGGGTCACCGGTACTTACGGGGGATACCATTATGCAGTTATTGCATCCGCAGCCGTCCCGGGCTTCGCTCTGGCCGACGAAAAGAAGGCAGAGTGCGAAGAGCACAGTGCAGGTGGAGAAGAGTTTGGACGGCATGTTGTGCAGTGTCTCGTTTGTTCGTTGGAGAATCGAGTGGTGAACGTGCTTAGAGGGGTCTATTCAGGAATGAGTGTCAAGAAAGAGGAGAGAGATGAGAGGTACTTTATAGAAGAATGGAAGCTCAAGGACTTTGCCGAGTCAACTGGGTACAGTGCTGTCTCCACCCCTGCGGCCGAGTAGAAGAATCCAAGAGTCCAAGGTCACGTGTTGAACTCATATCATCCAGACTCCGGTGAAAGGACAGCTTCAATTGGCTGACCCGGATCAGTCCGGCTTTGGTTTATATCGTACACCCTCGAGGATTGGACGGATGCTCAACGGATGGCTCATCACAGATGGCAGAACCCCTGCTCTTGATCAAGGTGTGCCAAGCAAACGAAGTCGGCATATACGCCGCCGCGGCTGGCTTCTATACTGTGCGTGCTATGCAGCAAGTAGCCAGCGCTTCTGGTGACGACGCCTAGCCGCGCCGTGCGATCAGGGAATGGGCTCTGCTTGAGCAGTCCGTCTTGAGTCTCTTCACCTCTTTCCAGCCATTCTCATAGTCTCGGCTCGTCTGAACATTCGCAAGCCGCCGGGTGGCAGGAACTTGGCGTTTCATACGGCTGGGATCTCATGTCTCATCAATAATCACCGACGACAGATGGATGGGACTTTCGGAGGATCTCACCATCGCTTCCGCTGTAAAGTTGACAGCTGGGTTGCCTCTTCAAGCAATCCGGACGGATGCCACAGCGCTCATAATTTCTCCTCGGTTCTACTTGAGAACAGCCACCTTATAGCAAGCTCATAACACTCTAAAGATACAATCATCTGACGCTTGCTGCTTGACTTGAGGATAGTTCGTGTGATTCCAAAAAAACCAAGTCCGCAGGCGCGTTCAACGGTGCAGAGCGCTGTCGGCAGTTCGACAAAGTCTGACTATTATTCCTAGTTGCGAGTCAGGCATGTCATTGCTCAAGGCCTTGGACGGTGATCATGCTGGCCTCCCAAAGCCCAAACAATGATGATGGAGGCGGGGATGTTGACCGGATCATCGGAATGCAAGAACCAGGCGATGCCTCCTGGGATGATGCCACAACCAACAACATCCCTTTATTATGGTCTGCCTGCAAAATGCGAGAGGGTGAAACCCCATGCTGGACCGCCCCCCGAGAACGCTGCCCCGGTACTCTAGGGCGGCAATCATCAAGCTACAATACCCGGACTGGCGAAATACCCCCGACCCGCACGAGACGGCATCATGAACAATGGAGGGCCACGCGGTCCCAAGCCAGACTGAGCCGCCGAATCCTTCGTCGACGGCAAAGAATCTCTCGGCAAAGCTTGAGCTGACCTGCATACATGCATAGTATACATCTCCATCCAAATTGCCAAAAATAGTCTCGCATAGTCGTCTACAGATATTGGAGGTTGCACAGGCCCTGAACGAGCGGGAACTGGAGCGGTATCAGACAGAGATGGAACACGCTACCAGCAGAGGCTGACAATTGCGCGGCCGGCCGAACCGATCTAGCGGTCACGGTCATGCACTAGATACATTCACCTCGGAGCATGTGGAGCAGCCACCAGATCGGACCTTATCGAGCAGAACGTGACTGCCGCGGAGCTCTATGGGCGAGAACAACGTGGTCCTGGGCTTGACGAGATACCAGAATCATGCTTATTGATCCTCTGAGCGGGCCGTTGCTCCTGAGCCAGCGAACTAAGGCGTCAGATTCAAGCCTGCGGTGCGTCATACGATGGCGACCAGTCAGAGCATCCGGGAATCTCGTTGAGCCGTATGGGCTTACAGACTGTGTTCAGGCGGCAAGCTGACCTTCAGAGACTGCCGCGACGCAATCTATCCATCCTCTGAGAAATAGTCCGAGCTGCCACGAACCCGGGGAGGCCATGTCTTCGAGCCAACTGGAACACGACGGAGCTCTGGATGTAAAACGACGCCCGAAAAAGGCACTCTACACGCCGCCGCTGCCGGCTTTCAGCCCATACATCGTTCCTGTTGGAAGCAGTCTATCTCTTATTATTGCGGGCTTGACGTCCTAGAGTACCTGCTCTACTCCGTCCTGAGCTGGACTTGACAAGGAAATATGCCCGGGCGTAAGATTCTTCATCCGCACAGTCTTCCGGATTGGCGAGCCCATTACGCATATCCTGAGGCCAATCTCCGCGGTCTGGATATGCACTTTGTAGCTTTGCGTTCATGCTCGAGGAGCCTCTTTGATTCCTCGAACACATTCTCGCCGAGCCGGCCTAAGCCACCATGATGCTGGATATGAACGAGGATGGTAAGACATCATTCAGACGGCACCATCTTCATGTTAGTGAGCGACGGTGGTAAGGGATCTGCCAGACGAGAAGCTTGTGACGGTGTCCCCGACATGACATAGAGCCATGTTTCTGAGGCGGCACACCATGACCTTGACTTGAGCACCAGAGCACCTGATCCTCTAACAAATCTAGGGATTGCGTTATTTCTCTACGTAATATTGATTACACCCACGTCACACTGTACTCTATACATTCGCCCTTCCATGGCCCACCCCAACGCCCGACCCTAAGGGAAACTCCTTCGCTATGCGCACCCTGCGACCCCTCTCTAACGCCTGCCCTGATCTACCTCCTCGGCAGCTCCCCGAACACCCTCCCAAAAATCCTCTTAGCTGCATACAGATTCCTCAACCTCAACCTCTCGCTATCCAGATGCGCCGAATCGCTCGCTTGACCGCACGGCAAATGCGCTGCCGGAGCATTGAAAGTCTGTTCCAAGAACCTAATAGCGGGGATCGAGCCACCTTCACGAATGTACAAAGGCTTTCTCCGACTCCCTTGTGAGTGGGAGGGGCTCGAGGCGCCATTTGTGGGAGGGTTGGAGGTGGTCATGTTGGTGAGGCGATTCGAGACTTCGGTGAGGGGACTCATGGGCGGGAGGCTTGGAGTTGCTAAGCTGCCATTCGCGAGCACGGAGGAGGTGGTCGGTGAGATTTTGGAGAAGTAGCCTGTGCCGCTGGTTTCCTCCGGGTCCGGTACTGTCATTCTTGGAGGAGCAGGACTTGGTCTTTTCTGCGATGCTGATGAGGAGGTAGAGGAGGAAGAGCTGCTGATCGGACCCCACACGTCCATGATGGCTTCCTCAAGACACTTGAAAAGATCATTAGTCCAGTCCCCCAGCCACGGTTCAGCCTGGTGGTCGATCGTGACTGTCAAGTTGTTGTTTGATCCGAGTTTGGCGAATTCAGATTGGAGAAAGTCTGTGAGACTCTTTGTCACGACAGCAGATTCCTGATTCGGCACCAGTCGCATGGACAGTGCGACTTTGGCGAGTCGAGGAATGATTGTTGCGTTGTCTGGACCGGAGGTCTGGAAGCGGTGGATGGTGAGCGTCGCCTCCCGCCATCTCCTCATCAGACTGTTGGCCAGGTCTTCCCGGTTACCGAGATTTGGATTGCGCTCAACGAGAGCAGCGGTGATCTCATCATACAATGCTGCTTCTTCCGAGGAGAGTTCGGGTATCGGGTCGTAGAATCCCGGAATCATCACCTCTCCATCCTTCCCAGTAAGTTTCGAGAGCAGCATGACGAGATCCTTCAAACTCTCATCGAGCTGCCTGCTCCCGTCGACACCGGAGTGTAAGTCAGGATGGCTGCTCTCAATCTGCACAGTGGCATGTATCACACCTCTCAATCCATATGTGAGGCAAGGGAGGCGATCGTCCAGCCAGTATGAGTTGGCGAGCAGGATCCAGTCCACATCGCCGATCTTCTCCTTGCCCGCCTTGACTGCGGCTTCAAAGCCTCGAGATCCACATTCTTCTTCACCCTCGATCAGGAAGATGATATCGCTTTCCAGCTGTTGCGAAGACAAGAGCTCAGCGCAAGCGAATATGGCGGCCATGATGGGTCCTTTGTTGTCGCTAGTCCCTCTGCCGTAAAGGTATCCGTCGATGCCTTCCATGGCAAAGGGATCAGGTATAAGCCACTTCGAGGTCGAATTGTCGGCAGGAACGACATCGTAGTGGCCATAGAAGAGAATCTTCTTCCGCTTAGCTGCTGTGCTTGGGTTACCACGGAATCGAGCGTATATGACAGGATTGTATGGTTCAGGCGTGGGCAACATCTCAGTCGTAGCGCCAAAGTTTTTAAGCACTGAGCGAAGGTAGGAGGCGCCTCGTCTGCAGTCGACTTGGTAGCGGCCGTCGGAAGAGACGGTTCGGTAGCTTACGAATCGGCGTAGGCACTCGATCAGCTGCTCGTTGCTTGTCTTCGCATTTGCCACCGGCAAGGTGACACAGTCTGAAATGTTCCAAATGGCGACGGAATTGTCGTTGCCGCCTGTCACATAGATGGGCCGCCCCTTTCGTAGTGTGAATGCGGAACAGAGGATACGACCTTCGTGGGCTTGGAACCGCGATTTGAGAGTGTACTGACGATTGTCGAATTTTCGGACAAACCCAGTAACTGCGGCGGAGAACATGAAGCCTCCGCCAACGCAGATGGTGAGGACGTCATCACGGTGAGCCTTCAAGTTTCGAACAAGCTGTCTGGTTTCCAAGTCCCAGACATCAACCTCGCCTCCTGATCTGCCAGAGTAGAGAAAGGTCCCCTCGATGGCGAGGGACAGAATACTGTGCCCTTCCTCCCTTCCATCATCGAGCGTGTACAGCTCACTGATACCTCCCGTCTCGGGGTCTAAGCGCCACAGCTTGACCACACCATCGCCACCGCCCGTGACCAAGACCTCCTTGCCACCAGCTTCGGGTAGGTGGGTCGCGATTTGCATGCAAAAGACGTAACCATAATGTGCGAAATGCTTGATGTTATCTTTGGCAATCTGAACAATCTCGCCTCCTACGGCATCCTTGGCGAGCGTCGGAACTTCAGTCTGTCGTGGTGTCATATATCCTCCCGGTCCGGCCGAGTCAAAGAATGGATCATTCCTGGTGCCTGAGAAGTGGTCGGACCTTTGTGCCTGAGGTTGCAATTTGCGGGTCGCCCATTGGATGCTGGTGTTTTGTGCTCCAAGGTATACGGTCCGTAGTGTCGGGGAGTAGGAGACGCAAAAGATGTCTCCAACATCATAACTGCTGTGCAGACAGAATTGGCGTTTGTAGTCTTTGGTGCTCCATGCGTTGACGATCCTGTCACCTGCGCTGCTGAAGAGGAGATCCTGCTCCTTGTTTAGACAGAGGCCTAACACACTGCCCTTGTGACCCTCTATGGTTGCCTTCTTCTCATACGTGCCCAGCGAATACACCAAGATCTCGCCATGTCCCGTGCCGGCGTAGATGACATCCTCCGAGAGTGCAAGCGCCAAGATACTGCTGTCATGCCTCAGCCGATGACTCAGGGAGGGCGAGACCGCCTGAGGTATGCCGACATCCTGACTCGATTGCCGACTGAGGATGTCCGATGTGGGTATCGACGTTGAGAGCTCGGTGTCGGTATCGGAGCCTGTGGTGATGGACGGGGCCGTCAGCAGGTGGTGAAGCGGGCTACAGGTATGTCCTGAAACCGCGGAGGGCTGCCGATGCTGATGCTGCGGTAACGTGCGCGCATTCGGTGCTGGCTTTGACATTCTCCATTTGTTTGGAGCTCTCCACCTCGCCACCTCGAACAATATACCGGCTCCTTCTAGTTCTGGTGATAGTGCGGTGGAGCATGGCTTCTTCCATCCATTGCATGTGTGCGTTCGTGAAGCTCTCGGGACGGGACAACAACTTACCGCCGAAGCCTGAGTCCATATCGCATGCATGTGAGCTCTGCGTTCGTCGCAACCATCTTCCCCCTTCACCACATCCTCCTTCTTGTCGTAGAAACATCGTCTCGCATAGCACTAGATGACCGGGAAGCTCAGGAAAAGACACACGGCTTATCTCAGGAGGCGGAGTCCAGCGTGGAAGGCAGTGCTCACATCGCACGGCCCCTATCGCGCAATCGCTCGCCATACAAATAAATCTCGGTCCTGATCAAAGCGGATGATGTTTCATCCCTGCAGCTACCTCTACCTCTTACCGCAATACTGTAACAAACAAGCAAACAACAGCGTATAGCCGCCCTTTGCTCTCTAGGATCTCCCGCGGGCTGACCCTCCTTATCGCTTGGCATTTCTGTGGACAAAGACCCACGGCCATCATGCAGCATTTCTCATCAGACGCACCTACAAACTCAATACGTGCCAGCGCACGGTAGGTGGCACACATGTAGTCATTCAGCCATGCATCAGTCGGGGGCAAGACTCTGGACTGAACCTCCAACCTTCGTCACCTTCGACATACTCGACATAGACGTTGACCCACCCGCGGTCCTCGTTCCTTGAGGTCTTCGTGCTGCCCGCCGCCAGCACCACTGTATGAGACATCCTGAGAGTGACGAGGCGAGCTGCAAAGCCCTCAGACCCGAAGTGAGCAGTCTTGATCGAACACTGCCCCCTTGACTGTGACACCAATGTGGACACGGTCGTACACGGCTGGTCTAGCCTGTATGAGCAATCGAACTCCAGTGCTATTGCTCTGGGCTTTCGTAAGGCCGACCGACTACCAAACCAAAGCCTGCCTCAAGACCATTTTCTGGCGCCCATTACATGCACGGATGGGCGCTTGGAGTGCATGAATCCCTCTGACTCCATCACCACAGGACCAGACCTTTGCGAAAACAGCCCAGCCGGTCTGGGACGGTGCCACTGGCCATTGGAATTAGGTCAAACCACCCTCACGGGCAGATTACAGGAGCTACAGTATCGGACGACCAATTGTCAATGCATCGATCGTACGCAATTGAGTTCAGTGGGCGGGACATAACCACACAGAAGGGCCTTGTTGTCTTTTGGAGGATGGCTTGTTTGAGAGAATCAGCAGTGATCGGCTTTCGATGTTCTCATTATCAAGACTCAACATCATGCTTGACCACTTGTTCTGCAAATGACCGAAGTCGATCTGCGGTAAGGTTCTATGGGCGCTCCCTGAGCCTGGATGGCCTTCAGCTTGGGAGACCTTATGATGGATTTGTCGTCGACGACTCGGGCGCGAGTCCCGAACCTGCCTTCCATCAGCAATGCCGTGGATGGCGTGATCGAAAATCTCATCTTCCAGAGACTTCCATCTTCTCAAATTTGATCTATACGACGCGAGATTCAAGGCACCGAGTTTCGCTACACTGAGCGCCACGAGCTAGCTGCCCGCGATCGAAGCAGTCGCGCATACCAGCTGCCATATCCACCCCGCTCTACGAACATAAAGAATCTACTGCGAAAGTAAAGGGCATGCCGACTCTTATGCAGATTCGACATGTAGTGAGCGCGCTGACGCCGCTTTTCACGCGGCCCTGGGCACGATCCGCATCGATAGTAGGCTGCAGTCTACTTGCGACTACGACCAGACCATACCAGGTCTTGATAAGTCGCCAATCGGGACGAGAGCCGTGAATGATGCCTGCTCAGCAGCCAAAGCCAGCACAATTCCATGCGGCCGCTGCGTCGCAAGTGCCATCATTACTTGTCCGTCCACACAGACAGGAGAGGTCGGGCGGTGCGTTGCATGCACGACTTCGCGAGGGATATAGTGCTGACACAGAAGCTGGAATTGATGCGAGTCTCGGTCGCCAGGTGGTGTGATCTCCCAAATAGGCTTAGCGTTCCCTTACCATGCCGCTTGATCGACTTCACCTCATCGCATAATAAACAGATATACTTCAGAGCAATATATAATGCATTTGTCCGTGATCCCTGGCGATGAGACTGCTGGGAACCTTCCAAGCCTTCGACAGTACGATCTCTGGTCCTTGATCCTCGCAGCAAACAAGCAGCGTTCATCGAGTTCAGATCGACCTGCTCCGGAGCCTGGACTAGAGACCATGATATACCGCTTCTGGCTCATCGCGCGTCGCCCGAGTCTGTAAACGCCCATCTGACTCAAATCCCGCTGGTCTCGTCTTCAGAAAATGTGATCTTGTCGCCCCCGGCGCATACGGCACACCATGTCCATTCGGCCAGGACGCGAAACGACACCGAGCGCCTCAGAGAATTGACTCCCGTGAGTGAAGTGTTTTTTCATCTTCACACGCTCGAAACATGATTGACGTCGATCCGTTCCATTCGCTCCCCTTTCTCGGAACCCGGCCATGCCACTTCCTGTCATTCATGGCCTAGGCCACAAAGCGATGGTCATGCATCGGGTACGTCTTCTGCGTTCGCACAATCGAGCACAGGAGGATCCATACGTCGTCTCCCGCGTGTCGAACCAAGCGCGGGAGACTAGAAAAAAAAAATAAGATGAAAGCGCACCACAGCGCTGTCTTCATTCCGACACCGCGCGCCAAGCGGCATATGTACAAGCAGACAAGGGTATCTAGTCGCGTCTCTCACTCTCTCCGCGCATCTGTACAATTCGCAACTCGCTCGAACGCTCAATCGGTTTGGCACAGAGGAACAGCGGTCGTAAGAAGCCGCGCGTATGTCGTGTACTCATTCCATCTCCCCAAAAAACACATCACCACCTTCCTCCCGGCCCTCCATATCCCCCGCGTGCTCCCTGATGCGCTCGGGCCTCCTCGGGCGAGCCACTGCTGTCCGACGGCCACATCGAGTTTCGTTCCGAAGGCCCGCCATACGCATCGAAGATGTCACCATAGCCCTCTCCACCGGAGATCCTCGCCTCCTGGCTCACGACTGTCAGCCTGTTGTTGTCCACGACTGGCGCGGTGACGTTTCTTTGAGGGACATGCTGCACGCTTCCGAAGTAACTATCCTCCGTGCCGGGTCCACCTGCGAGAGTAATGGTGCGCTTCGGACCAGGCTGCAGCCCGGATGGCAGGAGAGGTGCCGATGGTGGTGGAGCAGGCGAGGCTGTGTTCATTCGGGAGGGGTTGAAGGGGGTGTATGTCCGTACCGACTGCGCGCCGGAACCCGAGCTGATCTCCATGGGAGACTTTTGGACAGGATTGGTGAAAGGGTGAGAGGTCATTTCGTAGCTTTCAGGCTCTGCTGAGAAGCTGGATGGTTGATTGAATGATGTGTCTGTTCGCTTACGTTGGGGAGGTGGTGTCGGACGGCTGAAAGAGTTCTGCTGGCTGTGCAGGCTGCCAAATGTCTGTTGCCGGCTCAACGGTGGGAGGCCACCGCCAGGAGCCCCAGAACCTTGTGAAGTGTTCGAGCGGGGTGGTGGGCGCATGGATGCCGGACTCTGTCTACTCGTTGAGGCTGGCTCGTAGCCAAACCCAGTATTGGAGCGTGGTGGCGGACCCATGGCTCCTGGGGTGTACGGAGCGGGACCACCCATTGGCGCTTGGCCAAAGCCGATCGCCGTGTTTGGGTGTGGTGGAGGACCCATAGGACTACTGACAGATCTCTGCCCATCCTCAAACCCGCCAGTGTTGGATCGAGGCGGAAAGCGCCCAGGACCTGGTGGTGGACCGCGCATGCCGGGACCAGGATGACCTCGGGTTGGCGGTCGACCATACATCGAGCCATTCGATCCATTGGCGGCGGTGGGCGTGAAGCTACGCTGTTGCATAGAAGCTTGCGAGCCGTCCATGTCCCTCATAGGCCGCTGCGACTGGAAGGACATTATCGAGTGTTGCCTGGCAGATGGAGGCATGCCAGGCGTGCCTCTGCCGTCACCGCCAGCATACCCTGCGTTGGACAGCAGCGGCATACCACTTTCGTAGCTTCGGCTCGTCCATGCCGATGCTTCAGTCTCGGCTCGATTCGGCATAGGAGGTCGGTCTATGTCCGGCAACGTCGGCTGCCTCTCCATTTGGTTCCTCGTGGGCGGCCGACTGGAATATGGTGGTAAAGTCGTCATTGTGGTGTTTGTCTGCCGCCTGACCAAGCCGAAGCCGTCCTTCGTCTCATCCGGCTGCCTGCTCAAGTTGGGAGTGCCGTCGAGCTGCGGTAGTGTAGGCTGCCTCCCAACGTCTCCCAGCATCTTCGGCGAAGGCATTGCCTCGCCATTCTTCTTCCGTTCCCGCTCGATCTTTCGAGCTTCCCTCCTCTTTGCTGCTTCTTCCTCCTCGAGCGCCGCCTTGATCTTGTGCTCCACCACCTTCTCCAACCTCTTGTCAATCTTGCGTCTGCAGAATACCTTCAGCCGGCCATCGCGCTGTGGAATGTAGTGCCACAAGAAGATCAGGTACAGGATGGTCGCGATGATCAGGCTCAAGGCAGAGAATACCCAAATGACCAACGTGGTCAGCATAGCGCAGTAGATGAGCGTCTGCCGCGTGTTCTCGTTGGCCAAGCTCTGCAAGTTGATGAAGAACTGCTGTATCGAGCTGTGGCCATCGGAGGGACCATGATGCACCTCGATCTTGGCATCCATGACGCTGTAGAGGGTGTAGGCGTTGACAGCCTGGCGCGGTCCTTCGGCAAGAATGACTCGGATGGCACCCTGGAATGCGAAGTACACGAAGAAGGCGATGTAGTCGACACCCTTTTTGGACTTGGTCAACTCGGTAAAGACCAGAAATCTCCGCCAGCCCTGACTTCTCATGCTCTGCAGCGTGACGGCAAGAGGGTCCATATAGCTCTCTGCGACGCCACCACGCCTGATGACGCGAATCGCGCGTAGCCAGCCGTACATGCAGAGCAACCAAGACAGGATGATGCAGCCCGAGAAGATCCATTTGGTGTATTTGATGCTGAGGGTCGCCTTGACGGAAGAACTCCACGTGTTGAAGGCGAGCAAGTTGATGGCGGTGTAGGTATCCAGAGTGTAGACGGCCACTGCGACAAACGCCATAAACCAGAGCCAGCCATATGCGAGGTAGGTCCAGAATGAGGCATGGCGAAAGTCGGAGAGGGTGATGAATTCCCACTTCTGGGTGTACTCGGGCGGACCCTTGTCGCGATCGCCGCCGCAGCACATGGTGGCCGTGGATGATCCGCGAGGGTTGGTGGCAGTCCAGGACGAGGCTGCGCAGTCCAGCTGGCAGTCCTATGGTCGCGCCGCCGCTGGGAGGTGCGACAGTCTCAGTGGGTCGTCGTTGTTTGCTGCGTTCGTGTCGCGAAATGAAGCGTGGGGTGGGGTATTTCGCGCCGCCACTGTCTCTCCGGCGCACCTGTCCGGGTCGAGCCTGTCCAGCCGACGCTCGGTCTATGTCCCGATGGTCGCGTGTATCAGGGACCGAGATGGGTGCCGTCCTCGTCAATTCGAGGCAAGGCGGGATGGGCGGGCGGTGCGAGGAATGCTTCTGCGCATGTTCGGCGGGGTCTCGGCCTGGGGTCTGAGTCTGGCCGGGGGGGCGGGCTTTGTGTGCAGTGCGCTGTGTGGTGGACAATGGCTCGAAGCGAGTCAGGAATGAGTGTCGTGGGTGGCGGACAAAGAAGGCGACCCGTCCTCCGATATGTATGTACAAGAATCGTCGTCGTCGCCGATGGTCGTGGGTATAAGGAGTGGGTGGGGGGTCGGTGGTGTCGCGTCGCACGGCGCAATAATAATCATGCGCGAATGGCTATTGTTCTTGTCGTGGTCGGGGTCGTGGTCGTGGTCGGTGCAGGTGCAGGTGGGGTGGGGTGGAGTGAAGGTGTGGTACAGCATGACGGCCGTCTCAAGCGCGCGCCATGACTGGCATGAATGATGGCATGAATGGAAGACTGCTGCAAACGGTACAGCATGATGAGGTGGTGATGGACAGCTTGGGCGGGCCGACGTTGCTGGCCGTGGGCATGGATGATGGATGATGGGTGGCCTGAGGCCAGGCTGGCTGCATTGGCTCATGTTTCATCTTTGACTTTAACAGCCGCTCCCTCCCGCGCGCGCTAAGAGGTCGCTCGGCCCCTTCCCTGTCGCCCGCGAGACGATTGGCCGTGGGGGAAGCGCCGTCCTGCAATGTCTTGTGTCCCTGAGCCCATCACCTTCTTACGCCGAGTCGCCGAGTCCTTACATGTATTGTACCTCCTATTACAAATACGATCGATCCCATTGATGAGCCTGGCTTGGCACAGTCGCCCAGCTGTAGAGTCGGACTATACATCCACTTCGCCAAGACTTGGATCACGCAGAACAATCATCATGCGAATATGAGGCATCCAGGACTCACTCGACCAACGAGGGTCCAACATCGCCACCTGTTGTACCTACCCATACATGTATACCTAAGGTACTCCATACCCTCAACAACCAACATGCACATCCACCATCCCGCGTGGCATCCTCGTCCTGTACGCTGTTGGTCGTAATAGTAGACTGGTAGGTGGCCACAAGAGCGCCGGGAAGCCAAGATGAATGCCCTTCACCCACATCCCACTTGCCGTAGCCCCGCGACCAGCCTATGCTTGACTGGTATTCACTGTGCCAAGCGATGACTCGTACCAAAAGGATAGACGGTGCCGTCCAGTGTGGGTGAAGAAGTGATGGTGGCTCTGTTGTTGCGAGGGGAGGGGATGCTGCTGACCATGGACGCCGTCCTTTGTGGCGACACTGCCGTTCGAGGCAAGCTCCAAAGCCTGCCCAACAAAGGTCACATTCTCCCAGCACCAAACAAAGGCTCTCCTCCGCGGCACCTATGCATGCTCGACTTCCACCACCTGCCCGCTCAAGTGGCTTCTCGCATGACGACTTGGCGAGGTCGAATTCTTGGACATGGCCGAAAGTGCGGCCGTCATAGGACTGCACGGTGGCGTCCTGTCATACATCTTCAAAGGCACGCAAGGATCGACGTTCGGGGTGCCTGTCACTGATCTATGGAAGACTTCGGCGGTCCGAGACGGCCACGGCGTCCTGGGCAGGATATCTCGAGACAGCAGAGGTCAGGAGCGTTGGCTTCCCGTGGCGCAGCATACTGAGCAGCGCGCTGGGCCATCACGAACTCCAGCATCGAAACCTCCGCGCTTGAACCTCGGTACATCTGATGAGGAGGTCGCTGAATGGAGGCAGCGGATGCAGCGAGCTGATGTGGAACGGGCGAGGAGGAGGAGAATGCGAGGGGAAGGGGTGTCTTCCAGAACCAGTGGTGAAGACGAGAGCGCCATCGTGGGCGCGGACGGCGAAAGCCCAAAAGGCACGACGAGGCTCACGGACTCGCCCGCGACCCCAAGGTCCCCTACGAAGACTGGACAGCAAGGTTCAGATGGCAGGAAATCGTCACGCGGCTCACAGACTCAATCATCGCCTCGATCAACACCTTCGTCAACACCGCCATCACCACCTCCATCACCCTCACAATCATCACCTCGCGCAGACGTGCCCAACCTCTTCAAAGATGGATGGCTCGTCATCTTGTTGCTCTGCCTACTCGGTCTATTCCATCTGCCAACCTTGCTCTACCTGCTGTGGCTACACGTCGACATGATCTGTCGGGAACGATTCCGCGATAAGCGGGATGTGGACCTTGCAGATGTGTTCTTGATCATTGCGCTCCTGTGTATCGGAGTGCGCTGCGCCAGCCATGGAGCGTTCAGCGCGAGCCAGTTTCTGAGGGTGGTTTACTGGTGCTCGCTCATCTGGATCTTTCTCTACTTCGTGCCGGAATTCTCCTGGACTTTGGGTGAGCTCTACGATTGCGCCTTCTATCGCATGGGATGGCAAGGTTGGCGACAGGCGGTCTTACCTCTCTCAGTCCTGGCCATCTTCTGGCTTGCACGACCGTACTGGCCGGAGATCTGTCGAGCGAGCAGAAGGGCGCCAAAAAAGGCAAGAGATGTGAAAGATGCTGTTGCCCTTCAAATAAGCAGGGCCGCAGGCGCATGCACGGACGTGAAAGTCTACTCTTGGGCATGGGTCTGGCAACTCATCATCGGCTTTGCAAGTCTCGTCGATCTCGTCTATGCGAGGTTTGCTTGGATCCCATTCATCATCCTTATTGACAGAGGCCTCGCAGCACTTTTAAGATGGGGTTTCCGGCTGGGAGGACTGGGCGAGCCTCCGCCAAAGGCACCTAACACAATCTCCGGGCTCTTCCCACGGACACTTACCACGCCCACTCCCATGCCTAGTACGCCAAGCACGCCTGAGGTTCGCCGGTGGGCTGAGAAGTACGGTCTTGACGGGCTTGTCGAACGGGTCAGATACCGGAGGGCCAGATCCGCTACAAAGGACGAGCACAGCCCAATTACATCAGAGCAACCATCGCCAGGTCGCCTCAATAGGCAGGGTCCATCGAACCAGGCCGACCAGCTCAGCACGTCGAGTTTCAATGAACCCACAGGTTCTGAGCCTAGCGTGCGAAGGAGCAGTGCCAGCGAGACGGCTGCAGTGTTCCGGCAGCTCGTATCACAACGAATGGCTCAGCGATCGCTCCGAGGCGACTCAGACAGCACTGCAGATTTGCAAGCGGACGGAGGATCTTCTGGTCGAGGGTCACCTGAGTGTAAGGACGGAGGCAGTCAAAAGAGCCATCCGTCGTCCGGCATCAAGAGTCCGGCATGGCGGTCGCCGGGCAAATCGCCGCTGAGGCAAATGTGGCGTCCTGATGACATTGTGGAGGGTGAAGATGATGGCACGATTTCAAAAACAAGATCACCGTCGGATCCTCCGCATGTCAGCTTAAGCCCGTCTCTGACGGACGTCTCTTCAATGAGCGAAGACGACGCACGCAAACATATTTTATTCAAAGTCTTCAGAAATTCAGACGGCTGCAAAATCGAAAGTGACGGCACATTCCGGTCTCCGAGCGGTCATGAACTGGGTAAAATTGATCAAGGCTTGCTGTTGGGATGTGACATCATTGCAGGAGGCCAGCTCTGGTCTGAATCTCCAGGACCGGGCAGTAAGATCGGACAACTCAACCATAATTTCGTCGAGGAAGTGAGTGTCGAGACCAGCAAGGCTGCTCTGCCGCATCAAAGTGGCGGTGAGCAGGTTCAGATCAGATTCGCATTCGAAGATTCGCATCGAAAGCAAACATACGCTATCTGGCTCGTGAATCTACCTGAAGCTGAAGAGTATCACAAGGAGTTGAGCACTGCCCGTGGCGAGAATCAGGTAGCGAACCAAGCGCTCTTGGACTACTTTGAGGGTTGCACCATTGACGGCGACGGCAATCTGGTCAATACGGGTGGGGTCGTTGATGGGAGGTTGGACTTAGCCGACCCACGCGACGCAGTTCTGGCTGCAACCAGGATCGGAGCAGGAAGCTCGATCATTGAACAAGTATCCGGTAGCAGTGTCGGTATAATCGTGGACATGAACGCGCCGAATGCAGAGCTTCTGAATTTCGAGCAAGGAAGACCAGCCACCTTCGAGCTTGTGTATCACCACTTTGGTCCGCCTGCAAGGCTGAGGAGCGTCAAGTTCGTAATGAAGCCTCCTCGTGTCGACGACTCTGGCCTTTTAGACCTGCTCCCGGATGTACTCTACACCGGCAAAGGCTTCAGCATCGCGCGTGATGCCACCAACAACGTTCATCAGCTCGCTTTGCCGGATGGTAGTGTCTGGGGCAGTGTTCGTCCAAGTACATCCCTTTTCGAACGCGATCTGCCTGGGTGCAGTGTTGGTGAAGATGGAGTTATGCGTGACGAGCTCTCTCGAGTCGTGGGCGTGGCTCGCAAAATAATGATATCCAAGCGTGATCATGCCAAGGTTGAGAGGGGTGATGATGTCTGGTGCGAGTTCCAGTACTTAATCTATGTGGACTCTGTGCTATTCCGGAAACGCGAACATGAGCGGTCTATTCCTTTTCTCATCCGGAAGCCAACACCCGCAGCAGCAGCTTCGAGTTCTACGACGTCCTCGGCAGCCTTGTCAGGGAGCAAACATGTCGTCAATCTGGGTCCACACATCGGCAACAAGATCTACGGCGAGGCAAGGACCGCCTTTGCGGCTGCACGCAGCATTCCCCGTTGTCTCTCCTCACTACTGGCTGAGATTCGTTCATTGGCGCCTTGGCTCAATGCTTATGCTCATCCCAGGGACCTTGACAAGGGAGCGATGAAAAACATCGAAGTTATGACTGGATTGTGGAATACGGAGGTCTTCCTCGAAAAGCTGGTCGAGTACAAAGCGAGAGACCAGGGACTCCTGCCGGATGAGGCTTTCGAAGAAGCTCTTGCTGTGATGCCAGGCTTCGTGGACTTGTTGACACAGATTGATGATGCTACCGCAAACTACCCAAATCGTGCAGACATTGCAACTCATATGACGGCACGGGCTCTTCATATCCAGGATCTTCTTCAGGAATTGCTCAAAGAAGGTATGGATCAGACGGCCGCTCAGTTTATCTACACAGGTCATGACACCCGAGCTGCGGCACAGCATGAGACCCAGAGAACTCACGGCAGAATCATGAGGTCTAACCCATCCAGCCCTCGAACAATGCTAGGTCCAAAGCGCCGCCGCCTTGCTGGGCAAGCGCAAGGCACTGCTGGAACAAGTCCATCTGGCGCACAAGGAAGCCCAATGTCCATCGGAACTCCACGAGTGCGCTTCGTAATCGACACTGAGCCTGGCAAGACTTGGTGGCGCGCTGAGCCGACGCCCATAATCGTGACACCTCCGGATATAGTTTACAAACAACTGCCGAATCTCACACCAGCACAATACCTCGCACGCGAACGAGAAATGCAGGAGCTAGTCGAGATTCGCAGACATTTCGACCGACTGGGCAACGAAGCAAACAATTTGATTCGCAGCCTTTGGAGCGACTATCACAGAGATGATCGAGACATCACTGCGTTTGAGACCCGTCGCGACGCCCTTGTAGACGCCTTTGGCCTCCACGTCTTCCAGCCGCTTGACCGTGTGTACGGCGAGGACGACTTTGTCCGGCAGGAGAAGAGCGGATTGCAGGACGACATCTACCTCTATGGCGGCCGCTTCCAGCAAGTCTTGCAGCGGATCCGGGACGAATGGGATATGTGCGGCACGTTGATCGGCCTGAGCTACGATGATCTGGCGCCACCATTCCCTGAGATAGAGAAGCCTAAGAAGCCAAAGGTTACTCGTCGGGGTTCAAGCGATGAAGCATCAACGCAGCCACAAGGTGGCAAGCATTTCCCGACCTATGACGAATCTGTCAAGACTGCTTTGAAGGAGATTGATGGGATCTGGCATCAGGCACGGACGATCAACGAGCAAGAGCAGAAGCTCTGGAAACGGTGGGATCCCCGTGGACGAGAGCAGTTGGCCAGGTTGCGGCAGTCTCAAGGCAAATCTCACGCATATATCTTGAGGAAGCTGGACAAGTATCTGAAGAATACTGCGTCGGGTGGCGAGCAGTGCACGACTATACCGGTACCTAAGCTGGTCCGCGAGAGGGCGCAGAGAATGGACGAGCGCATCAGAGAGCTATTCGCACGCTCTGCGCCTGATCCCAGCACGTACACTGTGAGCGATCTAGTAGGCCTGAAAGTCGACCCCGACGGCTTCGTCTACGACAGCCAACGCCGACCCATCGCGAAGCTAGTGCAGGGCGATGCAGAACAAGTTGCCGAGCTGGGCATCAGCGCCGACGGTACTCTCAAAGACGCCGAGGGTCAAACCAAAGGCACCGTGGAACTCATGACTAACCCTACACCGCCAAACGACCAGACAATCCAACAATCCAGCAGCGGCGCCGACGACACCGATATCGCGGCTTCCGGCACCGGGCCCGCGAGTGGAGGACAGAGCACCGACACTCCACCCGATCCCAATCCCACCACTGACACTCCACCCAACCCCAACCCCGCCGACCTCACCCCACCCGAGCTCAACCCCACCACTCCCACTCGACCAGCCCCCACCCTCGACCTCTTCCAAATCTACACCCACCAAGCCCACACCTCGCAACTCCACCGCGCCCACCTCGCCGCCGAGACCCTCCACGCGCGCGCCCAAAGACTCTGGACCGCGCTCATCGCGCCCCACTTCACGCCCACCGCGGACCCGACCGAAAACCTCCGCATCTTCCTCGCCTCCGTCCACACCGAGCTCGACGCCATCGCCTCGCTCGTGGACACGGACGTCCTGCAGAAAGCCGACCAAGTGGCGCAGAACCCGCTCGTGGACGCGACCGTGAGGGGTCAGGCGGAGGCGTGGAGCGGGGAGATGAAGGCGGCCTTTTTCGCGTGGTGGCAGGGCGTGTGTGAGAGGTTGGAGGGGCTGAAGCGGGAGGTGGTGGCGCAGCAGGAGGCCGTGCGGGAGGCTGCTGATGGGGATGGGGAGGGGGAGGGGGAGGTAGGTGGTCGTGGTAGTCGCGGCAGACGGGCGCCACGGGCCAGTGACTCGAGACCGGGTGCGCGCGGCGATCGTGGCGGTAACGACCGACGAGGCCGAGGCTCACGAGACGAGCATGGGCGCGGTGACGGTGACGATGACGGTGACTCGCGTGCTCCCGAGCGCGGAGGCCGAGGCGGTCGACGAGCGGGACGTGGACCTTCTACTCCGCGGGAAGACGGCAATGTCGGTGATGGGCCACGAGGTAGAGGTGACGACGGCAGGGGCGGGGGCGAGCGTGGTCGTGGTGGTGGTGGGCCACTAGGGGGTGGAGACCGGGGTGGTGCTAGGTCTCGTTCTGGGACGGAGGGACGTCGGGGCCGAGGTCGTGGGAGAGGGGGTGGGGGTGGGGATGTGCGCGGAGGCGATGGGCAGGGGGGACGAGGAGATGGAGGTGATGGAGGTGAAGGAGGAGGAGGAGGAGGTGGTGGTGGTGGTGGTGATGGAGGAGGAAGCAACAACGCCGCGCCACGCCGTGACCAGGACGAAGACGAGGTACTGTAGAAGTCGTCCATGGACTTCCTATATACTTTTAGCCTTTTTGGCTATCCTGATGCAGCAATTTGATCTCTATCTCGTAGTACAAACTACCTCGTGAGCATGATAATCACCACACTACCCAGAGCCCTGACGAGAGAAGACGGAGAATCTCGCTTGATTTGATATCCGCTCCGCATACAATGCCGCTGATATCTAGTCAAAAGCCGAAAACAACGAGCAGTGAATCCCAACCCCTCAAGGCTCCAGCCCAGCGCCCTTGCTAAGCGCTGCAGATTCTCACGCCGACGCGAGGTTGCTGTTTGTCCGTTCGACGAGTAAAGAATACCCAACAAACATCCTGTACGTTCACCCATCGTTGCCAGCAACTCCCACAACAACCACTGGACGCCCTCGCCTCGACCGACTCACTCCTCATCGCTCAAACCCTCCCAACCCGGCAACTCATCCGCACTGCTCTCCTCATCCGGCCCGTCTCCACCCACCGCCTTCCTCCCCACTCTCCCCGCCAAATCCGCCGCATCAAGACCCAAACTCTGCAGCGTCTCCTCCACCGCCTCTTCCGCACGCTGTCCCTTCTGGCCCTCCAATACATCGTAGAGCGCGTAGATCTGGTCTGAGCGGGTTTCGATCTGTTTGGTCAGGCTGTCCATGCGAGACTTGGTGATGAGACGCTGGCGCTTGGAGAGCGCGGGGTCGTGCTGATGGTAGCGACGCTGATGCTCCGCGAGCTGGAATTTGAGGTGGGTGACTTCGTCTTCGAGCTGCTTTAGGACGCTCGCTAGAGCGAGAGGAGGAGGCTGTGCAGGACGCACGGTCGCGATTGTGACGTCTGGGTCTTCTGGCGTAGGGCGGTCGGTGACGGGGATAGGAATTGGGATCTCGGTCTTTTCGTCGGCGGGGTGACAGACCGTGCAAGAGGCGGAGGAGTGAGTGATGCAGGATTTGGTGTTGAAGTCGGGGAGTTGATGGCTGGAGAAGGTGATGTCTGGTAGGATAAACGCAGATGTCATGCCCTCCTGGCTAGCAGCTCGGCGACGACGGCGGCTAATATTGCTCAAGATTGAGATGTCGCCCTCCTCGGTCTGCTGTGGGGACTGCACACGGACGGTCTTCTTTGCCGCTTCAGTCGCATCGCCGTGTAGACTCAGACGGCCGGTGATGTTCTCGAGTCCGGCTGTAATGTCCTTCAACGATGACTTCCGGGTGGCATCTCGGTTTGTGGATCGGACGGTGTCCTCGCGCTGGTTTCGGTGGACGTTTTCAGGGTTGGAGATACTGCGCCTATTCTTGCGAGCCATGTGCTCCTCTTCCAGCTTCTTACGCAGGTTGGCCACCTCCAAGGGGTCCTGAAGGCTGAGCAGAGTCACGTCGCGCGTGTCTTCTTCAACTTGATGAGTTTGTTGTGATTTCTTGGCCGGGCTCGGGATGTACATGTTGCTCAGAGCATTGCGTGTCTTTTGAGTGATCTCCATCTCAGTCGTCGTTTCAGTATCCTCTACAGGCGCAGGAGACGGGCGTCTGCGTGATTCCAGGTGACGAGGCTGCGATTGGGATCGGGAGCGTAGTGTACTCGTCCCTCGCACTGTTTCACGCTTGCCGGCATTCTGTCGACGCCTGTCCATAGCTCGCGCAATTCTAGTCGAGAGGTCCTCAGTGGCGTCAGACAGCGCCTGCTGTCCGCGAGCCTCCCCTTTAAACTTATCGACCTGAGCAGCGCGCGCCGCAGCTGTCTGTTTTTCGGAATTGCGTCGCTTTAACGTCGGTTGCGATTGAGCCGGTCGTGCATTCAGCTGAGAACGCAGCTCCTGCAGCTGCTGTCTCAAAAGCTCGTTCTCCTCAATCAGCCGCGCATAGCCCTCTTGAATGTCTTGATTTTCCGTCTCCAACACTTCACTTCTGTGCAACGCCGCGGCTACGTCCTCGATGAGACCGTCGCGCTCCTTCTTCACCCTCTGCAGCTTGATCTGAGCAGTGTTCGCGTTCCGCTCGATCCGGCGGCAATGCTGCTCGAGGGCATTGACCGACGCCTGCAGATTTGACTTTTGCTGTTGGAATTTCATGGCCGCAGTCTCCTCATCCTCGCCCAGTGCGCCGTCAGGACGGCGTCGCTCGGCCTCGAGCTGACGACGCAGTTCAATGACTTGCTGTTGATAGTCATCTGCACGCCTTTCCGCATCTGCAGCGTCCTGTTCCAGTTGCGCCTGATTCTGCTTGACCTGCTGTAGCGAGTTGTATATCCTGTGTTCATCTTGCGGTATCGGCAGACTGTCAATTGGAGCATGTCCTGATCGCGGGGGCTGGTAGCTTGCAGACGTGAAGCGAGTCCGAGCAGGCTTGGTGGCGCGGGTGAGCAGTGGAGTGCCATCACCAGACACCAGCTCCGTCAGACCAGGCATATCAGGAAGGGCGAAGGAGTTGGCGGTATATGTTGCCGATTGCACGGTCGGATTGTTCGCCGGCGCGCGCCGCGGGGTGCCGTCCTGAGCGGAGACGCGACGAGTCCCAGTAAAGCGGGTATGCCGAGCACTCAAGATGGGCTGCATCGTGTCGTCGTCGACGGTGTGCCGGCGGCCAATGGCTTCGGAGATGGAGCGCTGCTTGGTCTTGACCGCGGAAGTGGCCGCCCTCACCGAAGCTTCCCGCCGGAGCAGACCATCGCTCTTTCTGGATGCGGTGCGCGGGCGGAATGGCGGTGTGCCAGTGACCTCGTGTTGACTGTCACCGCCGCCCAACGCGATGGCCAGATCCGACGAGTCGGCGTCCGGATCGCGTGCGCCTCGCTTGATTCCACGGCCCAACTCGATCGACATGCTCATGTCCGCGCTGCCGGCCGTGTGTTGCGCGTCGGCCTCGGGCTGCTCGTCGTCGCCGAGCGGCAGACTCCGCCTGGCGGTGTGGTCGAAGTTGAGGGTCGAGTGGATGAGCTGGTCTTGGGTGAAGCTGTTGGCCGTGGCGAAGTCGTCTTGCGGAGAGCTGGTGCGGACGGGATTCGCCCTGGAAGTGAACCGCGACATGACGATGTCTTCATATACAGCTATGTCTACTACGGTGTCGCTGTCGAGTAGCGATGCGCGCGAGAATGTCTTGTCGCCCGGCGTGGCAGTATGGCAATGGCAATTGCGGCCTTCGATTTCATCCACCGTCGAGATGGAAGTCGCGACCCGCGTAAACAAAACACCGGCGAAACATATTGCCGAATGCCGAGCACCTCGACTTTCTTGCGTCAGGTCTACCAGCAATGGAACTTTTCTTCACATGCAAACAAACGCACAAGCCATGGCAACATCCGCCCCGATCCTCTCCACACCCAGTGAGGGTATGATCCAGGTGTCAGCAGCTGTGCCTCGACAGGAAAGTCAATTGTCCGACGAGCAGCTGTATCTGCAATATGAGATCAGACGCACGGTGGACGAGATCCGAGAGGGACGATGGAGGAGGATCGCTTTGCAGTTCCCGGACGACATGTTGGTGGATGCGCCGCGGGTGTATGAACGACTGAGGGATGGATTGCGGGCGGCCAGAAACGAAGATCGATCAACGCCTGACACTGCTATAAATGGCATTGTGAACGGAGTGGGGAAGGTACGACTGGAGACGGAAGTCACGCGGGATCCGGAGGAAGGTGCTGTCCATGATAGGGAAGTCACGACCCACGGCCAGCACCCTCTTCGGGAAGCGGAAGGCGCAGAGAAGGGGAAGGGGAAGCTGTGCATCCTCGGGGACACTTCGTACGGGGCCTGCTGCGTCGACGAGGTGGCGGCCGAACATGTCGAGGCCGAAGTCGTGGTGCACTATGGCAGGGCATGTCTGTCGCCCACCGCCCGACTCCCCGTGATATATGTCTTCACGTCGAAGGCGTTGCATCTCGAGTCTACCATAGCAAGCTTCATCAATACATATCCTGACAAGGACGACAAGGTGTGTCTCATGGCCGACATCCCCTACAGTCATCACATACCCGAGCTCGCCCAGAGACTGTGTGATCAAGGCTATACGAACGTCTTCGCCACCGACATCGTGAGAGATCCATCATCGCTCATACCCAACCGCACCATCCCACCAGACGCTCAACAAGATGCCGACAAACTCGGCGAATACGCCATCTTCCACATCTCCGACCCACCGACCTCTCTCCTCCTCATCCTCTCCTCCCGAGTCAAGTCCGTCCACATCCACCCCACCGACACCACCACCCCCACCGCCTCCGAAGCCACGAGCACCGCCCTCCTCCGCCGGCGCTACGCCTTGATAACCCGCCTCGCCACCGTCCCCATCGTCGGCATCCTCATCAACACCCTCTCCGTCTCCAACTACATGGCCGCCCTCCAACACTGTCAGGACCTCATCAGCCAAGCCGGAAAGAAATCCTACGTCTTCGTCGTCGGCAAAGTCAATGCGGCCAAGATTGCCAATTTCTCCGAGATCGGCGGCTGGGTCGTGATCGGGTGTTGGGAGAGCAGTCTGATCGAGAGCAAGGAGTTCTACCGGCCCATCATCACGCCTTTCGAGCTGGAGGTCGCGCTGACAGATGATCGAGAGAGGGTGTGGGGCAGCGAGTGGGTGGGTGATTTTGGGGCGTTACTGGGGAGGGAAAGGAAGGTGGTCTCAACTTTGCCGACGGACGCCGATCTTGCGAATGCGGAAGCCGATCAGAACGCCATGCCAAATGGGAACGACGACTGGACCAACCAATCCTCCGACGACGAACCGCCCGAATTCGACCTCCGCACCGGCCGCTACGTCTCGCACTCCCGTCCCATGGGCCGTCCTAGACCCTCAAAAAAACCGACCTCGTCTCCCACCGACACATCGTCCCAGCAATCTCCCACCACCAGCTCAGCCCTCATCCAACGCAGCACGAACGGCAGCCTGACCACCATCAATGGTACCGTCTCGCCCGCCGCCGAGTACCTGAAGACGAAAAGGACCTGGCAGGGTCTGGGAAGCGATTACGAGGTCGCGTACGAGAGGGACGAGCATGGGCGGATCCGAGGCGCGGGCATGGAGGAGGGGAGGGGTGGCGTGGCGAAGGGGTATGCGGTTGGTGGGGGGCGTGAGAGGAGCTAGAAAAAATCCGTGAGGCGGACCGGCGATTGTCCGTCGAGCGATCTCAACGCATGAGCACCTCAATTTCATATGAAAACTGAATAACTCTATCCACCCCTTTAAATAAGATGATCCGTAGCCTGTTCCACCAGTCCCCTACCACCTCCCAACCAACCACTTAAAAAAGCCTTATGGTCAACACCACCCTCCCCTCCTCATCCTCGCCAGCGCACCACCCTCGCGCCAAAAGACCGCTTCCCCATGCGTTTGGCAAAGAGCGCAATGACGATCCATCAGCACCGCGGTAAGCGGTCTCCGTCGGAAGGCGAAAGAGAAAAAGGGGTGAAGCGTGGAATGGTGGTGTGCAGGCGCGTCACTTGGGATTTTGTGTTTCCAGGGTCGTTGCTGGCTGGCGCAGTTTTTTGGTTCGGGCTGCCGGCGGAGGTCTGTGGATCTTTTCGGGGCCTGCTGTCGCGTTTGACGATGGCGTCGACGGGCGCAGATACTGCGGCCCGCGGCTCGGTTGTGAAGTTGCGGATTGAGGCAGCGACGAGTTCGGATCAGGCGTAGACATCTGCAGCGATAGGGGGCAAGGGTTGCTGTGGAGGATGGCCCTTCTTGCGTGGGATTGCTCGAGGAGATGTGTATGTGTGATGGCTGTCAGGCTGTGCTGTGCACTCTTGTTGAAGTTGGGAGGAGATGCGTAGACAGATCTGCCTCCTGAATCCTAACGGTCTGGTGCAAAGGGCAATGAGAATGATCGCCCCTATCCTTGCTAGAACGATGGGAAGACGTGTTACTGAAATTGTTCGTCAATCATGTGATGTTCCCCCAACAAGGCTTGCGTCGCCCACAAGGGACAAGGGCCTCCTCCAGCGGCGAACGCTCTTGCCTCCTGCTCCCAGATGGCACCTCAGGCCGCCTGTGCCCCCGGCCGAAGCGGGTCTGACTCATTCCGCCTGCATGAGGAGCCTTGGTGCCTCAAGAAGCAGCGGATGCCTTCGAGCTCTGCCGCATGCACGCTCTGTCCTCGCGAGTCGAGCCCGTGAAGCCATATCACGATGGATCCTTGCGGTCTGATGGCCATCCTGTGGTATTCAGAATTGTATACGCTCCATCCCCGGGCACTTCCGCCCATCCAACCACCATTTCGTGCTATTCTCAGCAATGGAGGTGGACAGGTCGAGTGTCACACCGCAAACATAACCTCCACGCTAGCGCAAACAAGACCCACTTTTCGCGTCAGATTTTCACCACTTTCCCTATTGTTCACTTCACAATCGCCCAGCCACCGCTTTTTCTCCCTCAAAACTCCTCCCACACACATTTGCAAACTCTTCCCAAGACATCCTCACTCCTTTGACCAGCGTGCAAACAGGGAGGAGCACCCACTCCTACCCTCCGACATCACCATCACGCTACGTCGACGGACATACCACCACCATCACGACAAGTATACACCCCGCCGCCGTCACCGGCAACATCACCATCATCTCCGCGGTCACCCATCACCGGCATCAAAGATGGGTCTCAAGGCCATCATCCCCCTGATGGTCCCCTTCGCCGTCCTCCTCGCCGCCCTCAACTCGACGGCCACAGCCGACCGCTTCGACGGCGCTGTGAGCTTCTACGGGTTCGGCATGTTCTGCCTGCTATTCTGCCTGACGCGCGAGTGGACTGCGCTCCCCAAGCCTCTGCGGCAGGCCGCATGCTTGGCCCAGTCCCTCGCCATCGCCATCAGCCTCTGTCGCCTGTTCTCGCTGGACGAGTTCGTCGACAGGGGCCTGGGATACGTCAGGCCGCTGGCAGCATACCTCTGGGCGCTGGAAGCCCCGCACCATCACATCCCCGTCGGCACCATCTCCCTCCCCGACTTGTCGCTCCTGAGCAGCGTCTGCACCGGTCTGGCCAACGTGGACTTGAGCACCTGGCGCATCTTTGGGTCTTCTCGCGAGGACTCCGGGATCGTCCGGGCTGCCAAGATCTTCGGCACCGTCACTGCGGCGCTGTCTCTTTTTGTGGTCCAGGCTGGCGATGCCATCAAAGCATCGCCAGCTCCAGAGTCCACACCGCCGCCGCCTCCTTCTGTGGTCCAGGCTCGTGATGCCACCCAAGCATCGCGGGATCCAGAGTCCACACTGTCGCCTCTCTCCGTGGTCCAGGCTGGTGATGCCACCCAAGCATCGCCAGCTCCAGAGTCCACACCGCCGCCGCCTCCTCCTGTGGTCCAGGCTCGTGATGCCATCAAAGCATCGCGGGCTCCAGAGTCCACGCCGCCACCTCTCTCTGTGGTCCAGGCCGGTGATGCCATCAAAGCATCGCCGGCTCCAGAGTCCACAACGCCGCCTCCCTTCGTGGTCCAGGCTCGTGATGCCACCAAAGCATCACGAGCTCCAGAGGCCACACCGCCGGCCCCCGTCGCCGCCAATGACTCTGACGCCCGCGAGTCACGCGAGGCTGAAGGGGAGGCACGACGCAGGGGTGCAGTAGCGGTGAGGAGGCGCGCGACTGTAGAGGTGGCGAGGAGGCGCGCGGCTGTAGAGGCGGCAAGGAGGCGCGCGGCTGCGGAGCAGGCAGCTCGTGAGGAAGGAGAGCGCAGAATGCGCCAAGCTGAAGAGGAGGAGAAGGCCCGCCAGAGGCGCGAGGCCGAGGCCGAGGCCCACAGGGCCCGTGTGGCCCAAGAGCAGGCTCTCCGTAAGGAGGCCGCTCGGAAGGCCCGCGGGCTTGAGGTGGAGGCCCGGAGGCGACGTGCGGCGGCACGTGAGGAGGAGGTGGCTCGCAAGCAGCGAGAAGCCGCACAGCAAGCGGCGCGCATTGCAGAGCTGCGAAGGCAGCAAGAGCTCGCTGAGGAGGCGGCGCGCAACGTCGCTCTCCAGAAGCAGCGCGAAGAGGAGGAGCGGCTGGCCCGCGAGCACCAAGCCGCGCTTGAGATGGCGACATCTCAGCGCGAGCAGGCCGAAGCCGGCGAAGAGATGGACGCCCAGGCAACTGGTGCGGCTCTCGGAGTTGGCTTCGCGCCAGAGATGGAGATGGGCGACGACGGCGATGAAGCGCGAGCCCAGGCGCTGAAGAAAGAGGAGGAGGAAGAGGAGGAGAGGGCACGAGCCCGTGATGTCGAGATGGCAGACGGGCCGATGCCGGAACCCAGTGCCTTCGGGCCAGTTCCAGAGCCTGCTGGACCACCAGCAGTGCCAGCGCCGGCGCCGCAGAGGCGCAAGGCCATCCCAAAGCCGTTCTCGGCTCGCTCGCGACCACATCGCCAGAGCGCAGCCACGAGAGCGCAGAACACCACCACTCGGCCGGACCTCGCGCCGCGTGCAGCGACCACCACCACCACCGCCCACGACGACACAGAGTACCGACCTCTGCGTGAGCGGGTCGCTGCACCCGGCCCGAGCCAGCCGAGGAGGCAGGATGCGCCGCCGCAAGGCGCGGACGCAGCAGAAGAAGACTTGGCACCGACCAAGCGGCCGGCGGTCACGTTCGTGGGCTCCACGAACGTGACCGAAGCCGAGCTCCTCCACCGCCCGGCGTTCAGAGACCGCGGCGTGTCGGTGACCTGGGTCCCGCAAGGCAACAGCAACCTTGCGTTTAAGACCACCGCCATCTCGCGGGAGATAGAGGCCTGGTATCAGGACCTCTATCAATGGTTCTACTCGCTGCCCAAGCGGGCCCAGGCACCCAGCGCCGCCGAGGCGCAGGAGCACAGCCAGCTCGACACGGAGCTGCGCGTCAAGATGATCGAGCGGACGCCGGACATCGACACCATCCTCGCCTTCTACTCCGACCACGCCAACGTCGACCTCTTCGCCGCCCCGACCGCACCGGCCGCCATCTACGACAACACCGTGCGGAAGCTCTCCCAACTCGCGCCACCAAAGGGGCCTTTCTTGAAGAAGCTCGTCCACCAGCCCACCGCCGCCCTCCCTGACGCTTCGCTGGAAAGCAAGCGTCAGGCGGCGGCGGAAGGGATCAAAACCGTGTGCCGCAAGATCACGGAGGTGCAGACGAGCATCGAGAGGTTCCTCCCGCTGGTGGCGCGGGTGAACAGGGGCAATCGGGCGCTCCAGTGCATGGAGCCGGCGTACAGTCGGGGGTGGAAGGCGAAGGATGAGGAGTGGAAGGACCGGCAGGGCGAGGTGTTCGCGGCGTGGAAGGCGGAGGGGGATGTCTGGGCGAGGTTGGGGGAGGGGGATCGCATGGAGGCGTGAGGGGGAGGGGGGTTGGGTCGGCATGGGCCCGAAAGGGTTCCGGAGATGTCGGTGGTGGGTTGTGGTGTCCGATGATCCTCGGCATGGGCCCTAACGGGTTCCGGAAATGTCGAGGCATCGAGAGGACAGCCAGGGAATGAGGTTCGCAGTCGGCATGGGCCCGAAAGGGTTCCGGGAATGTCGACAGCAGTAGCCATGATTGAACGAGATATGATCTGAAGTCAATCTGAGGCATCAAGAGCGATCAATCAGTCTTGTCACCAGAAATCCGATGTGGATGCGTGACCGCCGACTCTCAAGGGTCGTCAGCACTGCCGTCATCAGTTGCCAACTTGATGGTCTGAATCCTGCCGTCAAGAGTTGTTGTTATCCTTCGCTCAAAAACTGACTGCGTCGTCAATACTTCACGTGATTTGAACCCCCAGAGATCGACGTCCATGTACGTGCCCCGGTTGGGCGGATGAGTACACCTCTGCTCCCGCAGCATCAGCACACAGTATCCGAAAGCCACACTACCCTATACCCAAGTCACCGACGATGATGACAGTCCGACAGATCCAACGCAACAAAAGAAAACGTTTCGCATTCCGCACACACAGGGTATCACAATCCAGTCGATCTCACGCCAGCCCGAATTCAAACCGGCGCCCTCCCCATCCATAACCAACACCTTGAGGAGAAAGTGCCCAACAAACCAACTCGCCGTCGGTCCAGACCTCACACATCCACATTCTCCTGCCCGGTCCCCTGGCCCCTCACCCAGTTCGGGATCGCCAGCACCCATTCCTCCACCCGACCCAGGTCTCTCATCTGCACCTCCGCCATGTAATCCTTATACATAGCCGCCGTGGTCACGATCTCCGTCACGCTAAACTCATGCAGAGGACCGCCCTTGCCGCAATACTCTCGCATCAACTTGATCAAGACATGCGGTCCTGCAAACTTCCTCAGACCGTAATCGAGAGCTTCGAGCTGCAGCGTCGTCCATTCGAGCTCCTTCGCGCGCTCGACGAGCGCTGGTGGAGGGCCGATGCGGGGGTGGAAGACTTGCTCGCGGACAAAGGGCTGGCCGTCTTGGTCGATTTCTTCTTCGAGTTCTGGGACGCGGAGGTGTCGTTGTTTCTGCTTGGACATGATGCAGGCTTCCGCCCAGAGACGCTCAGTATGAAGCTTGTTCCAGGCTCGTCGTACTTTGTTGACCTCGGCTCGCATGCGCTGTTCTTCCGCTTGTTCCGCCTCATCCCGTGCCAGTTCTTCCTGGTATCGACGGTCTTGTTCTTCGCGCTCCGTCTGGAGCTCCTTCTGGGTGAGTTCTCGGCGAAGACCATCATATGCTTTCTTGAGTGCGGCAAGGATTCGGTGGTTCGGCTGGATCAGCGCAAGCTCCGAAGGAGGTCTGACGAATTCCTTCACACCTTCCTCCAGGTCCATAATGACCTTGATGAAGTTGATGACAGTGTTCATATGTTGTTTGGAGAGTGAATTCCCGTCTCGATGCTCGAACACCATCACTAACTTCTTTAACAATGCTAGCAGCCTCGGAACCAGTTTCGCGTAGATGGCCTTGATCCTCACCAGATTGCCCAAGTTGACCTCATTCTCCTCATCCTCTTTGTACAGCGCGTCCACTCTGTCAGCAATTTCGGTCAGCTCCGGTGCCACCTCTTCGTTTCCACGAAGCTTCTCTATTGCATCGTTGCAGATGTTCATGATGGTATTGACGTCCTCGTCATTCAGCCTTTTGAATTTGCGTGGCTCCAATCGGACGCCATTGAGATGTTGCACCCCGATGTCATGCACGGTTTTAAAGGCACTGCTAAGATGCGTCCACTGGCCATACAGGCGCCTGTCAATAGTGGTACGAGCTGGCGCAGTTTCTTCTGCACCCATTGCTTCATTGGATACATGCTTGGCCTGCCTGTCTCCAGCGTCGTCCTCGCCGACAAACCGAACACTTACTGAAGGCCCAGCCGCTACTTCAGGCTCAGCGTCAGCTCGCACCTTTTTGCTACTATTTGCAGCATATTGAGATCTGTTCTCGATCGCATCTGCCTTGCGCTTCTTTTGACGCATTACCGGCTTCTTCGGGCTAAGAGTTTTGGCTGGGGAGCTTTGGACCTCTGAGTAGCCCAAGTCTTCAAGCTCGAGAATGGGTCCTTTGAACAGTTTGGTTCCCGTAGGCGCAGGCTTCTCGACAACCGCAGCCTCTTCGACAACCGCAGCCTCTTCGACAACCGCAGCCTCTTCGACAACCGCAAACTCTTCTAGCGGAGTTTCCATGCCATCATCGTCATCAGAGGGAGGAGGCCGGTAGTCATCGTCTTGATCAAGCATCTCCTCGTCTCCAATGGGCTCGGCGCCGACGCTTGCGATCGCACTTCGAGCTTCATCGTGCTGTACAGCGCCTGAGTTCTCAGACGGATCGGAACGCTCAGCATTATCGGAGTTGACATCCAGCTCTGTGCTTGCCGAGCTGTTCTCCTCTGGCCTGCCTTTCTTCGTCGGGCTAGGCTTCTCCGGAACTTCGGTCTCGTCAGCTGCACCTGCCTCGGCTTGAGGCTCCGGATCTTCTGCCACAGGTATCCAAGGCGTGAAGAGAGCGCCCGTGGACGAGTCGGCGGGAGGATCAGGGAACCACTGCTTCTCCCGCGCCTCTTGCGTACTGAGCTCCTTCTCCTGTTGCCGCTTGGACCGTCGTGGGCTACTGAACTCCTGCCGCGATGCCTCTGACGCTTGCAGCTGGTCGATCAGCTGCTGGTTTGCTCGTGCCTGATCTTCGTCCCATGACTGCTCCAACCACTCCCGTGCCGGCGATGCAGCTTTCTGCTTCTTCTGCTTGCGCAACGGTGATATGCCCTTCGCATCCTCGACCTCCCTCCGTAGCCGCTTCCTTGGATCTTTTTCAGGCGACATCTCGACGGCGTAGATATCCGGCCTCGCCGCCAGACTGGGTCCAAGCCTTTTGATACCACGGGTCGGATTCTGGTAGGGCGGATTGCCGACAGAGGTGCGACCGAGCCGCAGGCATGGCACTGGCCGCAGCTTCCCACTACTTTTCGGCGCGTGCTCATTTTGTCTCTTGTCGATCTCCGCCGCCGTGGCCCGCACCGCCTCGCACACCTCCTCCGTCGAGTTGCTGGCGCCCATGCTCCGCGTGTGCTTCGCCGGGCTGTCCCGCAGCAGCTCCGTGTCGCCCTCGACCAGGCCATCCGCCAAATCCACTACACGACCGACATTCTCGGTGGTCAACAGACTCTCGTCCTCCTGCATCCGCCGCGCCGCCGGAGTCTTGGGCGTCTTCATCTTCGAAGGACGTGCCATCTCGTCTCGGCTGATCTCTGGAAATGACCAGTGACTTTAGGTATGTTACGATTATCTTGTCAGCTCATGCTTCTGGCCTGAATAACGTTGGACGCTGCACCCAATCGTATGCATAACCAGAGAATGTCGAGTAGAATGGAAGCCATCCAATGCCACGCTGTGAGAAAGTACTAGTAGACTGAGGGGCACCTCCAGCTGCCGCCAGGGCGCCTAGCAACGGCTTGTGCGACTCTGCTAAACAGCTTAAAGCTCTGGCCATCGCCTGCGACGAGAAGGGTATAGCGTGATCGCGCAATCACGTGACATGCGCGTCACAATTCAATGTGACCTTCCTCCTTGGTGGTTCCCTGAGGTCCATCTGCCACCTCCATATGGTATTTACCTGGAACATCACCTGCCATCAGATGGTGTCTGGACTGCGATATGGACACGGGCCGACCACCAAAGCGCAAACTAGCGTTGAGTCGTCTAGATGCCTCGACGGACCACATATTCGAAACACCTGCAAAGCGCATCAACGACGGCGATGACCTGGATTATTTCCTTGCATCGACTGCCTATCGAGACTTGACGTTGTGGCTACTGCAACTCAATAGGGCCATGTTTCCCATTCAGAACAGTACTGGCAAAGTCGAGCTCTGCACTCTGGATTCCAAGCTGTCTTACTCCAACACCGTGGTCGAGCTACGAGGATTGTTGAACGGCCTGTCTGCGTTACTGGAAAAGGCACCGCCAAGCACTGGACCAAGAAGATTTGGCAATGTGGCCTTTCGCGAATGGTATCGCCTTGCCGAGGAAGCTGCGCCAGACTTGCTGCGGAAGCACCTCAGCGCAGTCGTTTCAAGATGTCCGAGTCATGAAGATTCCTTGATCTCGGAACTCTCTTCTTACCTCTTGGGCTCGTTCGGCAGTGCCCAGAGGCTCGACTATGGAACGGGCCACGAATTGTCCTTCTTGGCTTTTCTTGGTTGTCTCTGGAAACTCGACTCCTTCAAAGACGGGGAAGAACGATCCATCGTGACGGGTGTCATTCAGCCTTATCTCGATTTGATCAGAAACATCATCATGAAATACACTCTCGAGCCGGCTGGCTCGCATGGGGTCTGGGGCTTGGACGATCACAGCTTCGCCCCTTACATTTTCGGATCTGCACAGTACGGTCCTTCGATCGATCCCACCGATGAAACAACACCGACACCGACAGAAGGATCGCTGCCGAGATCGCCAGCTCCAGCTTCTGTGGCGAAGAAAGATCTGGTAGAGATGTACAAGGACAGCAATATGTACTTCTCTGCTATCCACTTCATTCACACAGTCAAGAAAGGTCCATTCTGGGAGCACTCGCCCATTCTTTACGACATATCTGGTATCAAAGACGGTTGGGCGAAGATCAACAAGGGCATGCTGAAGATGTATGTGGCGGAAGTGCTTGGGAAGTTTCCCGTTGTGCAGCACTTTCCATTTGGCAGTTTGTTCAGATGGGAGCAGGATCCTGAGGCGCCTGCTAAGAGTACGTCTGTTCACTCGCAACACCAGCCGCAGGCGAGGAGCAAGGAGGAAACGGAAGGCAGTGCGGGCACCGCGGCACCATGGGCCAAGCCTGCTCTGAGCGGTGGCGCAACAGCGGCACAAATGCCCGCCGCGACTGGCGTGCCATCAATGAGGGCACCATGGGCGGGCGGAGGAACAGATGGCCGGCCACAAGTGTCTACTGCGGCACCATGGACAGCGACCCAACGGCCCTCATCCGGCACGACGACGGGCATTGACCGTGGTGCCATGCCACCGACGGCGGCACCGTGGGCGAGGAAAGATGGAGCTGATGGAGCTAGATGAAGACGATTGATGTCATTGTTCAGTGAATCATGATCCTAAAGGATGTACCCAACTTTGGCAGCACAATATAGACGTCGTCCAGCATAACTTGAGTAGGATTGCTGTCGCCGCTATCAGGAAGTTCACCATCTGCCCGGATCTGCACGCTGCCAATCCTAGCCCAACTTCCCGATGTCTGAAAATGTCGCAGCAGACTCCAGCCACTTTCCGTACGCTAGCAACATTCATATGTTGATCGCAAGACTGCGCGCATACACACCCTATCGTGGAACCTCTTCGCAATCGCTTTGCTGGAGTGATGCTTGGAGCAAACGACCCGAGGCACCGACGTCAAAAATGTCACCCATGATGCATCGGCAACAGGTTTTGGAGGAGGCAGAGGCAAAGATCAGTCACTGAAGAGGGCACTCGGACAGGATTTATAAATGGACGCAGCGGTAGAGGCGGCCGTAGAGCAGGCGAGGGTGAAAGTCGTCTCATCGTTCACGGGTGTCTGCTCCAGCGCGCAGGTCGAGACACCGACGACTAAGGCTTCATCCGAGGCAACAAACAGCTATCGATGCCGTTTTCGAGCAGCGAGAAGGAGGTTCGTCAACGCTGGGCTCGGTCTACCGTGTCGGGGAGTTCTCCAAGCCATCCACGCCGCATTTGACACCGGTACACCTTCACATTCCCCTGGTTCGCCACCATACAAACCCGCACCACGCCAGACTTCCCCGACAAAATTGACAAAGCCCGCACACTACCTCCAATCCTCTCAGACGTCAAGGTGATTGAAGCGCTCTACGTGAGCAAACACGGACCTGAATCTGCATGGGCGTTTTCTGCGCCGCAAAGGCAGAAGTATGAGGCCATGGGTCTGAAATTTTGCCGAGGATGCGGGAGTTATGGGCTGAGGACCATTGAGAGGTTGGGAGAGAGATGGGGGAGTGTCATGCGCAGCTGACGTGGTTTGTGCGGCAGGAGGTCAAGACCGATGCATTGATTCGGTGCAAGCAGGAGAGGTGTTGAGGGGGTGAATAGTGTCGAGTGGTGATGGGAAAGAGGGCAGCGGAGCGGCAGGTGAATCGTTGGTGTCCGTGTGAACGCGAACCTCCGTCGAAGGAGCTATAGGAGGTGCCTGTCGATTGAAAGCGGTCAGTGATGAAGTAAAGGACGCGGACCTCGTGGTCTATCAGTCCAAAATAACCCCTGATCGCACTGTCACGATCATCTCAACAACAGTTCATGTAGGTATGTTTGTCTCTCAACTGACCCATCGCCTCCTACCGTGATCAGACCAATCTGTCACAACCCTCCAGATCCATCCATGTCATCATCCTTTCAACCCACCATCCTCTCGACCCTCCGTCATCCTCTAAATCCAGATCCAAATCCTCGAGCCGGCACAAAACCATTTTCTCTGGCCATCGGACCTACAGACGCCGCCATCTCTGACGCCGGCATCGACTCTGTGGCTGCAGTCTTGCTGGTCGTAGATCTCGAAGTACGCACTCACCTCCGCACGTTAAGACCCCTTGATTTGAAAATTTTAGGCGCCATCTGACGAATACTCCGATCAATTCTGCCCTGCGATAGGAACAAGTTCTTCGCAAAACCCTGCCGACGATGGAATTTGAAGGTCCACCGAGGTTGACCGACTGACATCCATGGATGACTTACTAGAAGTAGCAGGGCCGTCCGCTGCTGACATGGAGCATCCGTCACGGTCGGTGCACTCCATTGAACGCGTATGAACTGATGACTGCACGCGGTGACTAACAGTGGTTGACGTGTCGCTCATCTGTCACCGTTAGTGATCACGTCGATCACGGCTTGATTGATGACTGCAGTCGTCAAACTCATTCGGAGATTCAGACGCAGCACATGCCACGCCGTCCTGAAACAATGCTGATCAGTACAGCGACGCATACAAGCTACCAAAGGCTGGCTACACCAATGGGTATACGAGAGAAGCGGTGTAGACTGGAGCCCGGTTCCGCACAAATCCAATTCCGAAACAGCATACCGCATGCATGCCGTGATCTGCTCCCAATGCTTCAAGCTCGTGCATCTGCACCCCCCCTCATCACCATCGAAAAGCATGCCTTGACTGCGCGAATTGCCTCCCCTGTAACACAATCTCGCCATGATCGCGACGTTACTCGTATCAAGCCCGCCCAGTCTTTTCAGGGCGAAGGTAAAACACCAAGCTCATGTAGATCCATGACCGCCGACCTGCTATCGATTGACAGGTTTGCAGGCGGTAGGACTCGGTTTGCGAGGCTCAAAGATGGACGGTGCACTACTCATCAATTCATCTTTAGCCATGAACGGATCGAGAGAACATAAAAGCCAAAAGCTCATTCGAATGAACCTTCTGGGAAGTCTTCCAGAGGCCCAGATGTCGCGCTCATGCCGGGTGCCGCGACCATTTTCTTGATGGGTGGTAGATCGTGCTCTTCGGTGTGAACCGGGATCTTATCCTCAACAAAGATAGCCGGGGTTTTCGTTACTGGTGGCGCTGCTGGAGGTGGACCTGAAGTCTTTGCTGGCGCAGCCTTTGAGACCACTGCTGGGTCTGTGGACGATGGCTCGGACGTTTGTGCACTCCACATCGATAGAGCATCTTTAGCTACTGTACCATTGGGTTGCGGTGGCCTATTCTCCTTGTCTAACGAGGTTGTGACTCGTGTGGACTCGGGCTCGCCAGTCGTGGTGATGTGATGCGGTTCTGACTCTGTGACTGTTCATACGTCAGCCTAATTTTGATAATGCCCGGTCGCTGGTCGTCTAACTACCTGCTGATGCAGCCGCCGCAGCTTCCATCGGACCTGCTTGTATCGCCTCACCAGCCCCATCGTTAAGCTTTGGCGGTGGAGCAGGTGGTATGTCCTCAGACATCGCCGAGACTGCATACTCCTTGTCCTGCTTCAATGCTTGATTCAAGATGTGTTCACTCCCACCAACCCCGGCATTTGCTGATGTTCCTGCTCGGACATATTGATTTCGACCCAGAGTCTCCTGAGACTGAACAGCACTCAACGGCTGCGTAGGCGGTATCTGTGGTGCCCTGTCCGAGATCCTTGGCTTATCATCTTTCGGCGACGCGGGCCTCTGCTCGCTATCTCGCAGGCCTTTCCTCCCTTTCCTGAGTATCCTCGCCAACAGCTTCTTCAGCGAGTCCATCTCGCCCAAGTACCAACTGCGCTGCTGCTGCTGCCGCAAAATCTTAGCATCCGACTGAATCTGCACAACATACGTCGTCGGCCGCGCAGGTGGGCGTTCAGGATGTCGCCTGGCAGAGCTGTCATGATGCAACAACATGGCAAGACGACGACCACGTACCTATGCGGCAGCGTCCACCAGACTCCTCGCCTCGCCCAAACAACCAGCTCGAGCAGCGAGGTTTTTAGCTATTTAGCCCAGCCCGGCCCCAGTGCTGGCGGAGTGCTAAGGTAGGTACAGTACCAGTAGACGCGTCTCACCGACGACCTGAGGCTGCCGATGGGATGGGGCGATGACCGCGCCGTCAACAGATCCGCGACCAGAAAGAGCCCGGGCAGCTCAATCACGCAGGCACGTCTGGTAGAAGCCCGGGCGCGTCGCAGTCTCGCAGACGGGGCTTGCCTGCAGCGTCCCGTCTCCCGCAAACAGCGGAGTCGCAAACGAGGTTTGGAGGGCAAGGACGCAAATACGAGGTTTGCTAGCAAAGGCAAGTGCGCATCATCGAGAAGAATGACCATCATCGGGCACATCAGGCAAATACATGTATGATTATCATTGATGAGGAGGACGGGCATGAACAACACCGGCAAGGCCCAGCCAGCTGCTGCGCCACGATGCCGGTGGGTGGGTGGTACCAACGCGTCCTCGGTATGCGCCAGGAGTGCGCGCCGTGTGACTTGTGAGCGGCGCTGCATCTCGTGATGATTGCAGCTCGAAGGATCATTTGCTTTCTCGAACGCATCTCGAAGGAGAGCGAGCGCTCAGGCGCTTTCAGCTTGGCGGACGTGAGCACCGAGCAGGGCTGCTGCTGGAGCTTACACCCTGCATGTGCCTATCAATAGCTCCCATGCACCCCTCGGCGAGATCCGCGCGCCGGTCTTCAGAAATCTATGCATGGTTGTGCAGCGCAGCGTTGCATTATTGCATAGACATTAAAATGAGCGACAGGCAATCTGCGGCATGTTCGTTGCTTATTAGCAGTCTGATGAATGTTGATAAATGGACATCGCAACATAGCGAAATGAACCAACCAGGTACATGTATCCTGTACATGAACTGTCTGATCTGAGATAGCTCTCACCAGCAGAGAGGGCAGATGTGCGGATGTATCAAGAACTCTCATCGGAAGAAAGTTTCGTACATGTATCTAAGCTACGCATACAGCCAGTCGGAGTCGGAACCTCCCTACACACATCGCCTCGAACGCAGTCTGCGAGGCTTTTGTTATTTCTGCATCATCCACTAGCCCCTTCTCCCTCCACGCTCCTGAGATCGAGCAGCTGGTTCAGATGCTTGCGCAAGCGCGAATCGAATTCCACCTTCTCTTTCGCCTCCATCAGCTGCTTCTGCTTCAGCGCTAACACGCGCTCCGCCTCGGTAACCTCGCTCTCCGCCTCGACGACGTTGACTTCGTTAGATTCACGCTGGGAGGCCAGACGCTTGAGATCGGCGTAGACCTGGTCATTGTTGTTCTCCTTCGGTTGCTTGGCGTGGGTTTGCTGACTGCGGTGTGTGCCGTGTCTCCGCTTGGATTGTTCCGGGTGTCGCCTTTCCTCCATGAGTGTTCAAGCAGACAGGGTGGTGCCGCCATGCTTTCCAATAGACCTTATATGCCAAGCATGTTGGCGCAGAATCAACAAACTGTCGGAATCTGAATGAGTCGTAGATCTGTGGGCAAGCGAAGATCATTGCAGTCATTAAGCAAGCAGCCAGACCATCACCATCTCGCCATATCTTACTTCTCCGCCAACGCGAGCAATCTCAGTGGCAGATCAATCCCATCTGTCATGCAGGCTGCAAGAAAGCCTGCTTGCAGCTAGGCGGATGTAATTGCATCATCCTCGATTTCTATCGTCCTTGCTCTTGTCCCACAACACTGGCAGCGCAAAGCGAGCAGGCGTCAGATGTACAGGATTGTTCCATCCCACCAGATTCACTATTAGTGTAGTGTACGTGAGGAGATGTCGAGTTTGAGAGCCGGACGCGGACAGGAACGGGAATCTGAGGTATGCGACCAATCAGCATCGCGGAATTTTGCGTGCTCGAGCCGTGAACAAGAGCGAGGTCGGCGAACGTTGGGAACTTTTTGGTGGATTACTTATCGATGGCAATCCAGAGCGGGCCGGCATCATTGTAGGCGTCCATTTTTCTGGAGCACTTAGCATTCTCATGTCTCCGGTAGCATAGCAGTGCTACCTAAGGTGAACAACGACTCGAGGCGACAGACTTCTGTTGTGCGACAGCCCTAACAATGCCAAAGTCCTCTGCCTTGCCATTCGGGCAGGACATCGCCCTCTCCAAAGTCTCAGGACCGACGTACTTGACGGCGCAGACACTGGTGCAGCAGGTCGCATATGCCCTGTCCGACAAGACCTTCACGTACTCGCCCGAGACCTTTGACCTCGACGTCGCAGCCAAGGCGTGGAGGATTGCGCAAGAGAAGAATGCGTATGGAGAGGTGACTGGCGTGCAGTCTATGGAGACTCGTCATGGCGCTGGCAGTATTGCGCTTGGATACATTTTCAGCCCAGACTTTGATCTGGAGAAGAGGCATGTGCCTCAGAGCATCATTGCCAGTGCGGCCAGCTTGGCGCATTTGAGGCCTGCGTTGGACCAGCTGAGCCTGCTATACGATGTTGCGAATCCCACGGCTCTGCAAGTCGCGGCAGTAGACTACGCCGCCGAGACAAAGGCCGGGCTGGTGACGGACTATGCCTCGACACTGGCCCTTTCTGAGGACCTCGGGCTGGGTCTCGTCAGCAGCAGAAGCGCTTTCGAGGTGCAGCACATGTCTTTGTTTGCGACGCTGTTGGCTTCTATTCTGCCGAGCATTCACACGTACGACGGCATCACCGTTGGTCGCGAGACGACGAGAGTCATTGATGTCCTCAACGTCACGAGTCTGAAGCGCACATACGATGCTGTATTGACAGCTGCGAAGGAGAGTCTGACATCCAGGCGTCTCACGAATGAGGGAAAGCTTTCGAAGCTGATCCAGGCCTTCAATGCTGAGCTTGGAACAGAGTACAAGCCGTTCGAGTACCATGGCCATCAGAACCCCGTCAGTGTTATGGTCGTGTTCGGCACGGTTGAGGCCAGCTTGTCCGCTCAGATTGCTGAGGCGCTCGCCCAGCAGGGTGTGCAGGTTGGTGTCATCAACGTCCGTGTTTACAGACCTTTCGCAGAAGACGAGTTCCTGCAAAGTCTGCCTGCTAGCGTCCAGCATATCACTGTTCTTGGTCAAGTCAAGGATCAGGCTTCTGCTTCTGATAGCAGCATCAGCAGCAGCTTGTTCGCCGATGTTATTGCGGCTGTGAACTTTCAGAGCCTCGCCACTGGCAAGGAGCCGTCAGTCTTTGACATCAAGTATGCGCGTGAGACTGTCTGGACAGTGGCGAACATGGAAGTCCTCCTGCGCCGCATTAGCAGCAAGCCTGGCGAAACTGCCGCACAGTCAGTGCCACTATCGCTTACTAGCCCCGAGACCAAGCAATACACCTTCTGGGATGTCGATGCCAACCAGACTGCCAGTGCGCCTCAGGAGCTTGGTCAGCTCCTATCAGGCGACAGCGCACTCAATGTCGTTGTACGTAGTGGTCACGATAATCTTGTTCAGGGCGGCGCTGTTCGGACTGACATCCGTGCATCGCCCAAATGTATCGAGGCCGCCTACAGCGTCACGCAAGCTGATCTGGCTGTGGTGGCTGAGCAGAAGCTGCTCAAGGACTTTGCCGTTGTCTCCAGTATGAAGGAAGAGGGTGCGCTTCTGCTGGGCACGTCTGGTTGGAAAGATGAGGACGTCGAGAAGAATCTGAGCGCACCTGTGCGTAAGGCGATTGCGTCCAAGAAGGTTGCCCTTTATGTGTTGGACTTCGCCGCCAGCGCCAAGACCAGTGAGGAGCCCGAGCTGGAGAATTATCTGCTGCAGCTTGCTTTCCTGAAGCTTGCTAAGCCAGAAGTCTTCGAAAAGGGCCTGAAGAAGCTCAATGCCGGTGGTGATGTGCTCGACACTCTTGCCAAGGACCTTGAAGCTTCCCTCAAGCGCATCGACGTGCCTGAGAGCTGGCTGACAATCGAGATCGAGGCTGATCAAGGTCTGCTGCCACCAGAAGATCTGAACGTGAACAGCTTTGCGCCCTTCGAGAGTGCTGAAGACGAGCCACCAACTCTTCTGCGCGATTGGGTCACTGCTGCCAAGGGCCTCGCATTCCAGGAAGCATACGGCACTTCCATCGCTCTCCGCCCTGAGCTTCCAGTCAAGACCGCCGTGGTGACCGTCAAGGAGCGTCGCCGCCTGACCCCTGCGAACTACGACCGTAACATCTTCCACATCGAGTTCGATCTTGGTGACAGCGGTCTCAAGTACGACATTGGCGAGGCACTCGGCATTCACGCTCAGAACGACAAAGACGAAGTGGAGGAGTTCATCAAGTGGTACGGCCTGAACCCCGAAGAAATCGTCGAGGTCCCGTCGCGCGATGACCCGAACGTGTTGGAGACCCGTACGGTTTACCAAGCGCTGATGCAGAACGTTGACATCTTTGGTCGCCCACCTAAGCGTTTCTACGAAGCATTGGCCGAATTCGCTTCGGATGAGAAGGAGAAGACCGATCTCCTCATGCTCGGTACAGGCGGAAACCAAGAAGCCCAAGTCGAGTTCAAGCGTCGCGCCGAAGTGGACACCGTCACCTTTGCCGACATTCTGCTTGAATACCCATCCGCCCATCCAAGCTTCCACGACATCGTCCGCATCGTGAACCCAATGAAGCGTCGCGAGTACTCCGTCGCCTCATCCCAACACGTGACGCCGAACAGTATCTCTCTACTGATCGTCACCGTCAACTGGACCGATCCCAAGGGCCGCGACCGCTTCGGCCAAGCTACTCGCTACCTCAATGGTCTCGACGTCGGCTCTAAGGTCACAGTCTCTGTCAAGCCTTCCGTCATGAAGTTGCCGCCCAAGACCACGCAGCCGATCATCATGGCTGGTCTGGGTACCGGTCTCGCACCCTTCCGCGCTTTCGTCCAAGAACGCGCCTACCAACGCTCCCAAGGCCACGAGATCGGCGACGTGTTCCTGTACATGGGCTCTCGCCATCAACGCGAGGAGTACCTATACGGAGAGGAATGGGAAGCCTACCAAGACGCCGGCATCATCACCCTGCTCGGCCGCGCTTTCTCAAGAGACCAGCCGCAGAAGATCTACATTCAGGACCGCATGCGTCAGACCCTGACTGATATCCGCAGAGCGTACTTGAGGGAGGAGGGTGCGTTTTACCTCTGTGGGCCGACGTGGCCGGTGCCGGATGTGACGAATGTGCTGGAGGAGGCTGTGACGGTGGAGGCGGCCAGTGAGGGGAAGAAGAAGGATGGGCACAAGGAGATTGAGAGGTTGAAGGAGGAGGGGAGGTATGTGCTTGAGGTTTATTAGTTGGGCTTAGGTGGAGAGGTTGGAGGTTGTGGTTCGGCTAAGGTATATTTGAGATCAGTATTTGGCTTTCACCTTCATGTCTCGTTGCATACTTGATTCCTTGCGGACCAATCTATATTGTTTGCTTGCAAATCGTTTCACGTTCCAGGTTCGTCGGCGGCTGCTCATCACTCGTGGCTTCCTGTTCAAGACCCGCGACTTCCCTCGAAGCTGGTCCTTCGCGCTGCACTCTTGCTACAGGCGCCCACTTCCCTCGCGCGAGCTTGCCGATGTGCGACATTCCATCGCTCTTCAAGCTCTTTTCTGTCATTTCATTGTCAACACCATAGATGCGTGACGATGTGGTCATAACACAAGCCCGATTCAGACCGACCCTGATCTGAGAGCAAGACACAAGCACCAACCATCGAAAAAGCGTAGCGGCTATGCAGGTCGTCAATCTCTTCCGACACGGCGATCTGTGTCTTGTGTTCCGCAAGAAAAGACGCCGACGGCACCTCGGTCGGCTACGTCGTGAGCTCGGATGCGCTGAAGATGGCATCCAAAGTACCTTATTCGAGAAGATGCTCGATGGCGGATTTGCCGAAGCCTCAAGCGCAACGCAAAGCATGTGGAAAGCGCAGGCAGCATTGCACTCCGCGACGATGATGCCGAAGGCATGAGACTGATGCTGGAGTTCGTACACTTCTGCGAGAGGCCGACCGACCTGTCGACGGAGGACCTCGTCGAGCTTGCGACCGTGGTGCATAAGTATGAATTCCAAAGGATCTTTGAGACTCAGGCTACTGCGTGGATGAGTTCCACTCTCGAGGGGCAGCGGGTTGCGCAGAGATCTGGCGGAGTACCTAGGCATGGCGATTGCGTTCCGAAGCAAGCAGGTCTATTGGGACGTTTGTTTTGCATCGAGGTTGTGGAGCCTGACACGAAGTCTCTGATTGCCTCGATCGACCGTCAATATGAATGGGCGGACCGTGAAGAGACGTGAGTAGCGAGGAGAAGGAACGCGTCTGAAGCAAGAGGAATGACTTGTTGCTTGATATACTCTTATTGCCGTCTGCCATACAGTGCACGAGTCTGTCATCGACATGAGAGCATATTTGTCAGATTTCCAAAATTGATTCGCAATGCCACTCGGTCATGGCTCTCAAGATATACACAGCAGAAGGGTACATTATGGAAGTTTTTTACTGTCATCACGGCCGTCTCTCCCACCCAAACGATCGAATGCCTCCATGCCCTTTACTCCCAGTAATGCTTATCGTCCCCATACGAGCAAGGAGCCGCCGCCGGCGCTCACAAGGAGCAAAGCCATGCAGGGCGACCTGATCCCTCAGCGAGCGACTTTCGTCACAGCTTGGACCTTGCAGTGAGCGGACGCATTCTCCTCGCAGGCCGGGTCGAGCTTCCAAGTCAAAGCCCCGCCCTCACCTGCTCTCCAGCTCCTGCTCCTGCGCCTGGTACTTCGACTTGGGCTTCATGCTCATCCTGTACATCTGCACGATGCGATCAATGTCCCGTCGAGGATTGAACCGACTGTCCTCAAAACTCCATCGTGCCCGATCCCGAAAATTCAAACGCCGACGCCAAAAATACCAAAAAAAGACCCGGAGGCCAAAGAGAAGACGATTGCTGCCCCGGCGACGGCGCCCCAGGGTGAGACGCTCGCGGGTGCGCCGAAGCGGATGGCGGAGGATGTGTAGTCGTTTGCGGCGGAGGCGGCGTCGGTTGCCGTCGCAGTGGTGCTGACCATGGGCATGATGGCGGTCACGGCTATTTCTGTCGCTGTGCCGGCCATGGTGGTTGTGTAGAGGGCTGCCGTGGTGGTGGTGGGCACTTTGGTGCCGAATTTGTCGCCCGAGTTGCCGCATAGGGCGGATTGCTTCAATTGTTTCGTTTCGAACATGACGAGTGGCCAGCCGTTGGTAATGGTGACTGTGACGCTCCCGCTATCGTCTACGTCGTACTTGGTGCAGGCGAGCACGTCGGTCAAGGACGTGCTTGAATAGCCCGTGTTATCGAGTTTCACGTCGTGCGAGCTTGCCTCGTCGCTGCCATAGTTGCTCAGCACTGTGATGACGGCGGATCCATCACTGCCCTTCCTCATCACCATCACGTTGTCGTCGTGATATATCACGTCGTTCTGGGTGGTGGTGTACTTGTCATTGGTTGCGATGACATGCCGGCGGAGCGTATTCAGCGTAGATATTTGCTGGTACAGCGGCGCAAAGACATCAAAACCATTCTTCGTCGACCAGATTGGCTCACGCTCGGTGTATGGGTTCGTGCCACCTGTGAAATGCTGCTCCTGTCCGTAGTAGATGACAGGTATGCCATCGTGCATGAGGACGAAGGCATTGACATTGGCTGCGCGTCCAAGATCTTGTGTAGAATTCGCAAAACGGGCAACATCATGGTTCTCGGAGAACGTTGCAAGGGCGGTGGTGTCCTTCATGGTTTTCTTCTCCGAAGCCATCATGTCCACAAGACTACCAATGTCATTCGCCGTCCCAAATGCGTCCAAGAGCTTCCACCTTAATGGATAATTCAAGATACTGCCGATGGTCGCTTCCCATGCGCTGGCCACCGAATCGTCGTCCAAGTAGACTTCGGCGGTAGCGAAGACGCCAGCGCTCTTGACAAAGCCTGTGAAGAAGTCCGGCTCCACGTTGGCGCCTGCATCTATACGCAGGCCATCAACGCTCCAGTTCCCTACCATTTCTGATATCCACTCGCCAAACATTTGCTGCACGGTAGGGTCTTCCGTCTTCAGATCAGCCAAGGGTGTATACTTGCTGCCTAGCCAGCAGACCTCCAGTGCGGTAAGATTTTGCCCGGAGTAGTCCATTGGGCAGTATGGATGGTAGTACTTCTCATCATTGAAAGGATTGAAGATCGAGTAGTCAATCTCACTGCGTGGTCCATTCCATGCCATGTGATTCGGCACTACGTCCATCATGAAATACATGCCCCGGGCATGCAGCTCGTCGATCAGAGCGTGGAGATCCTCGGCCTCTCCAAAATTGGTGTTGATGCCGTACAGGTTCTGTGGCCAGTAGCCAGCATAGGCTTCACCGTCGTCGGTACGCTGCGGCAGATTTTCCACTATCGGTGATATCCAGATGGCGTCGAAGTTCATGCCCTGGATGTAGTCCAGCTTCTCCAGTATGCCCCGCCATGTTCCGCCACAGTATGTGCCGTTGCCTTGCGTGCATCCTGGCTTCGGTCCTCCTTCGATGAAAGTGCCCGAAGCCGAATTCAGGCCAGGATTGAACCTGTCGGTGACAATCTGGTAGATGGAGCGCGACCTCCAGTCCTCCAACGAAGCGCACTGAGCCCACCCAAGCAGCTGCGCTATGGTGCTGAAAGCTAGAAGTCGTAACAATAGAGTGAGCGAAAACGCACCCGAAGGTGCTGAACCAATCATTACCAAAGACTGAACATTGGATATGCGCCGGGGCCCAGGAGTCCAGCAAAAGAAGCAATCATCAGGCGTCGCAAACGGCGGAGCAGACGAAGGGAAGGAGGAACAGCACAAAACCGATTATTCCTCAGAAAAGCAGATGCACGCCCAGGGCGCCCAGGAAAACAGCGGCGCCTTGGCCGTCCGGGGCGCCATCTTCTACGGGGATGCTGTCGTTCGTCAGGTCGCTAGGTAGGGCCGGCTTGGGGGGACCGCCGTCAGCTCATTTCCTGAACACGAACGAAAGAGGCAGTCGTCTGCCCAGTCCGCAAACTATCGAGCGCTACGGGCCAATCGCCTTGCCAGGATGAGGAGGAAAGTCCATGCGCCCCATCGGGCCTTGACCAGGGTACGGAGGCGTGATAATACTGTATCTCAAGAGGGTCTAACCGTCTAACGGGTAGTAGCCGAGAGAGAGAAGACCGCCGCGGGGCTCGTGGCACAACGTGAGGTGGCACACGTTGTTTCGTGCATGTCCATTGTACGAAGGTATTGGCGATGCTCACCCTTTGCAGCGCGCGGTGGAGCCGCAGGAAACCGAACGTGAAACAGGCTCAACAGGACACAACGTTCGATGATCGGCCGTGGAACCCATGCGATTCGGCAATTATGGTCATTGTTGTTCATCATCATCGGCCTGCGTTCGGGGCGCGGGCTTGTCGGCCACATCAGCCTCCAGGGGTGCACCAATGGCAGCCGCACTAACGTGATGAAGATCTGGCGTGGGGTCTGGTGGAGCCGCATAGGAGATTGGCTTTGCTCCTATTATTATGATTATCATGTATTATTATTACTATTATTGTTGGTACAGTCGTACTGCTCTAGTCATCATCATCATCTTCATCTTCATCTTCATCTTCATTTTCATCATCATCATCATCAGCAAGTGTTGTGAGTACTGGACATGTAACTCCATGCCGCTCACGCGTGCCTGGAAGCATGCTGCAAAGGCCGCGTGCATGCATCGTTGCAGCACCTTGATGCCGTGGACGTCAACATGACTTGCTGTCACTTGCATACGAGTCGCTCGTGGTAAACCTAGGTAAAAGCTACCGATGTTGGTTTGCGCTGCTCATCCGGCAGATCCGAGGTCGCGCACAGCCCAAAATAACAACGCCGTCGCGAGGCAGTAAAACAATCTTGGTGATGAAGGAGGAAGTAAGGTGAGATATGTATTGCGACTGAGAAAGGAGACGCGAGTTAGAGGCAAAATTATTTTTTGGCTGCATCCATTCCACATGGCAGGGCTGTCGCGTGGGTTTCCCCCGCTCTACATGTACAACATCAAGATCCGATGCGCTATACGAGTAATACTACCGCTGTTCTAGACGCGATCATGGTCCCATGGAGAGCAATAATCTGTACCGCAGAACCCGATATCGCATCATACGATATCAATCTCGTACAGCTCCGAGAAGCCCTGATTACGGGCCAGAATAGTGATACCGATAAACTGGTCGACCTCGAGCAATCGTTGCCATAGATCCGCCGCTGTAATACCGCTCCGTGGACCTCAGCCCTGTTCGACAATCCATATGTGTTTGGGCGCAATGGCAGAGGACAGTCGCGATCATCGAAATTGTCCCAGGCCAAAGACCGCTGGCTTTTGATAGAAATACCACGAGAATTCTTATCCTTTTAACATAGTGATCGATAACGGCGAGCATGTCGTCTTGCTGGTCTGATCATCCAACATCAGATCGCCATGATCGCATTCAATGCTGTATGTGTATCCTCCAAATCGTACAAAGCTGTTGCACAGCACCCTAGCCTGATGTTCCACCTCCATACTTTCCACCGCCACTCTTGGGAGCGCCACCTCCACCACTTGTCCTCGCCCTGCCGCCTTCATGGCCCGGTGACTCTGATGGTGATCCTTCTGGCTGACCCTTCTTGGCGTCGTTTACGTGGCTGAGCTCGTGATTCGCAGGGCTGGCGTCGAGCGGATTGTTGGACTTCTAGTGAAAATGCAACTGGTCAGTCGACTGCCACACTGCAATTACAGCATGCTACCATAAGACTTCGATCACTAACCCCTTTTTCTGCACCTTCCTGGCCAGCGCTTGCCTCTTGTGATTCTGGAGATGTCTGGTTGGGGTCGAATGCTGTCTTTTCCACTCTGGCCGCTTGATCGTCTGACGCTGATTTGCTGTACTCGTTCGGTTCCGGCTTCAGGTCGTCTTTGCCCATGGCATCCTTCCGCGCATACCGACCTGATGCAATGCTGAATTGACGAGCTGCAAAGGCCGGCCTGCTAATCACGTTGGTGCGAGCTGCAATTGAGCGTCTGATGGCTGAAGACATCATTTCGGAGGGGTACGAAGTGGTTCGTTGGGTGCTTCAACGAAATGCTGTCGAAGATACGGTCTGGTAACATCCGACTCTAATGCTCGGAAGGACCGTGTTAGCAGAGAAGTCGATTGTCGGATTTGATGTTGACATTATTGTAGCGGAGGGCGCATCACAATGACGCCTGACGTCATGTCGCGTGCATTTCCCGCCGGCGCAGGCCTCATGTCCGGCATCAAGTGATAACATAAACGCAACAGAGGTTGTGTTCCAGTGCTGCGCTCCTGATTTCCGCCTCACGGTCATGCCATCCTATGTCGGATGGCGGCTAGTATTGCTTCTGAGGAACAAAAAAGTCCAAGTCTGCAGTAATCCTTAGCCTCCTGGTGGCGGCCTCTTACCTCGTATCAACAATAAATATGAACACAAAGGTATAAAGGCAGCTATCAGCCATCATCCTCGTTCGCTTGCGACGACTCGCCGCCAGAAGTTGCCAGCCTTGTCCGACGTATCACGACTCTGCAATCTCCCGAATCGTCAACCGATCCGAATCCCCCTACCTCCAACAGCAACGGCCATGCGTCTGCCTCCAATCCGACTTCGAGAGCCGAGTTCTCAGCAAATGGATAATGCCGCATCTTCATGACGCGCGCGAAGGGCGTCTGAGAATAAAATGCGCCTGAGGACAAAAAGCCGAACGCGCGTCCGCCAGTCACTCTGCGTGAAGGATTTCCGTAAGATGCTGGGTTGGTTGGCTCTGCGGCCTTCTTCCCAACTCAACCCAGCGCGTGCTAGATTTGGCCACATGCTACGAACGGACAAGTCGGTTATCCTAGGGAGCAGTAGTCTGGGCGGATATCATCCGCAGGACTGACCGAACTTGGAGGTATGGAGCCGCGTTTGCACAAAAAGTGGACCGAATCCTGGCCCACCGGATCGCGGATGTGATGGCAAGCGCCGATGTGGCTAATCCTTCGTTAAAGGATCCAAATGCCGACCTCACAATCGGTTGCACCTATCTCCTTCATGATGCAGCGTAGGCTACTTTCTAGTGGCACCATGGCCGAGCTTGGCATGACCTGGATGCTTGCGTGGTCTCCTGGAAGAAGCAAAGTTGTGGAATCTGGATCTTCAGTCCATCAAAAATCCTTGGCCGAATCTGAAGCGGTGTGTTTGCGATGTTGATGCTCTCAGGCACCACGCTGAATATGACTAGATGGACACGGCTTTTGCCAGCTCAAAGATGGCACAACAAGCCTCGTGCCAACGTGGGCCAACGTCTTGAACCCTGGCCTAGGTCGTGCTTTTCACCTTGTCACCTAGGGGTAGTTGAGGCCCAACGGTCAGCACCTAACGACAGATGAGCCATGGCGAAGGATTCTCTCGTTTCATTCATGACCACTCTGGACGGCACTATTGCGTGGAGAACCCGGCAGGGTCGCTACACGTCATTGGCCTGACTGCATGTGATCAGATAATGGAAGACTTTCCGGGATTTCCGAACAATTCGCACATGTTTGCCGATGCCTGAAGTGCTGCTGCCATATGTGAGAATCGCCACTCCACAGTATTCCATTCCTTCAACATGCGGCTGCATGTTCCGCAGAGGCCATGAGCTTGCTGTGGAAGCTCTGCTATCATTTAGGTCTTCCAAAATGGAAGCTGCTTCGCCACAAACGATCTATTCCGCATGAGCCAGCTTTTGAGCCGAATCACAGCGCCTACACGGCCCGCCTTCGAATCTATGTCTCGCGGTCTTCTATGCTACACTGCATTCATTCTGCCATTCGCCACACGATTCGCACAAGCCGGCAAGCCGTCTCAAGATGGCGGGACCATATATATGGGGCGCCAGCGATCTGTCGACCTTACTGAATGTGGTACTCACGGATCGCCGCGGACTCGAAAGGGCTCTGTATGCCGTTCATATCTTGATTCGCGGTCTGACAACGTACAACGCCTTCTTGGTCATCGTTATGGTCTTCTACACTTTTACCCGATATCGCGGCATGTACTTTTGGTCTATGATCTTATCTGCGTTTGGGTGCGTACCAACCCAGTACGGATACTGGATGAGCGTAGCTCTCGGCAACGGAAATTTTATCTGTAAGCCAAATGCCCTTACTAGCTTCTACTTAGAACGAGTGCTAAAGGAAGCACTCCTAGACGCGGGATATACGGTCTACCTTCTGGGGTGGTGGCTTATGGTGACTGGACAGGCTTGTGTGCTCTGGTCACGCCTTCACCTGGTTCTGCACGGCTCTCGCGGCTACACCATTCTTCAGTGGACAAAGTGGATGATCATCGGCAACATCTTTTTGCTGCATGTTCCCAGCACGATACTGCTATTATGCCCGAGTGAGATTCAGGACGTCGATGCTGCGTACCGAGTTGTGACGAAGATCCAGATAATCGGATTTTTATTGCAGGAAACCACGCTGTCGTCCATTTACATCGTAGAGGCCATCAAGGTCTTGCGAAGTCCCTCGCGTCCCCGTACGCTTAGCGGTCTTAGTCAGCTCATCGCCATCAACGCCATTATCATCGTCATGGACCTAATCCTGCTTAGCATAGAGATGGCGTCGTTGCATACGTGGCAAGTCTTGATCAAGCCATTGATCTACTCAACGAAGCTACTGCTTGAATTTACCATTCTGGGAAAGATTGTCCAGATTATTGGTGGCAATAGACTATCAGAAGATCCTCGTCGACAGGCTGCTGGGCCCTTCTCTGTGGCGCGAAAGGATACATCCGACAGGAAAAATGCCGACAATCTTGCGAATATGGTGCACGAACCCAGCAAAATTACAATCCCGTCTAAAGCCTTAGGAGTCGGTCGTGCACGATCCCAGACCTTCAGGGGGAATGCCTCCGACGTTGAGCTCGACGCTGCTCAGTCCGGTCACGAAGACAACATTGGCAATTTACCTTCATGTTCCTCGGTTGAATCCCCCGAGACCTCATTGACGACACAACATTCTCCTTCTGAATGCGTTGTCTGAACCCTCCTTTGCTTAAGTTGTCGCGATTTTGGCTGCAAGTGCAAGGGCGGGGCGTTGGGGCTGCAAGGTGCCTGTCGCATAATTCCCTATGGAGAACAGCATGGTTGCGAGACTGCACACAATACACTTTGCTGCTCCTTCGGCGCCAGGCCCGAAAATTGGTCTTTTGTCTGCAACTTCCTGCCTATAAGCAGTTGTCGCGTTGCCATTGCTGCACCAAACTGTTCAGCGCTGCTAGCCAAGACATCTGGAGGCATGTCGCTCAGCAGCAACGCTACCTCCGGACGTGATCGCGAAATGTCATTTCAACATGTTGTCGAATAGCACCTCTACTTCTGGCACAGCAGAGCGGCTCGGGCGGATTTTCTTCGGCGCTCTAAAGATCGAGGTCATAGAGCCTCAATCTCCCATAATCCTTACCTTGGCACTGTTCGGGAGATCGTTTCAAGCACACCCTCTGCATGGTCGGTTAGCTCAGTTGGTTAGAGCGTGGTGCTAATAACGCCGAGGTCGCGAGTTCGACCCTCGTATTGACCATTTGTTTTGCACCGTGACGACGAGGAGGTCGAGAATATGTTATCTTTTACTATAGTAGTGCAAAGTCATAGGGCTTGTAGCGCCGTTATATCGTTTCACTTACTTATATAGAGCTTAGCGACGCTACGTATTACTAGGGGTAACTAGCAAAAGGGGTCGAGGTCGCGAAACCGACGTGAGTTGCTGGTACAACACAACGGATAGACATTGAGAACCTAACAGACTTTATAGCCTCGTCCTGACCACAAAGTCTTCGACAATTTCTTTTGCTTTCGATGTCCATCTAGGTCTTGGCACGGGTCGATAACCACGCCAAGAGGTCCCAGGCCGCGACTTCGTCCCTCCTTTGAGCATTTGTGTTGCCTCTTGGATTTTCACCGAGGACATGCCAAGTTGATGTTATCCTCAGCCTAAAGATGAAAGCTTGTTTGGCTTGCTTCCACAAACGCTTGGCCTACAAGCCCGTGGTCTGCAACAGATTCTCTAGGCAGGCCGTCGGAGTAACGTGCCCAGCAGAGTGCAGAGCCCTGACCGTTGTTCTGCTTACTAAAGTTCGCTCTCGTGCTAACATTGACATTGCACGGTTCATAACGACTCTATAACCATCACCGGAAGCGTTATCTGGCTATTCCGTCTGGTCTTCGAACTTCCGAACATACGCACGATGAAGGCAAACCACGGCCCTGTGACCTTGTGAATCGGACCAAACGGACGACTTACGAGACTCATTTACTGCTGAGAGAAACACACATTGTCCTGTGTCCAGTCACGCTTATTCTAAGACACGTCAGAACGATGGACAGCATCATGCAGCGGGCTGATGCCGTTAGTGCTCATGATCAGTAGCATTCTGTGCATGTTCTGGGGCTCGTCAAAAGGCGAAACAAGACACTGGCGATCTGCGCTGGAACTTCAATGCCAGATCAATGGAAATGCTATGACCGAACGCCATCCGTTTGGACTCTTGGTATGGCATATGTACAAGACATGCTGGATTCGATATCCTCATGTCTTGAAGCCGGTTGAGATCTTGATACAATCTCACTTTTCCGCCGTCGAAAATGTGATCATGGACGTGGCTGGCATTATACAGATGTCTCTTAAAAAGGACTTTCGTAAGACAGCAGCGCTTATCACTCGAGGCTCAATGCGGTGCTGAGCCAGTCTTGGCTTTGGATGATATTGTCTTGCCGGTTTCCTCTATCATGTGCAATGCGGTCTCAAAGCTTCGGTCACGGTTCAGATAACAGAGAGGGTACTTATAGGCCTTTTATACTTTGTATCTGGGATCTTCCTCGCCATCATCACCACCACTACCAACAGCAACGCATTCAATCCAATCACTTGATACTCATTCGGAGCAAGTCTTCTACCTTCACATTTCAGCACAGGCGTTCACCCTCTGTACGACCGCAAGACCCGTCATGGCAGGCAACAGGACTTACTACATCTACCCAGACAATTCTTTGTCGACTGAGGAGAGATTCGTAATGCAGCAAGGATATCCGTACGTTTCGACGACAGTCCTCAGGCCGTAAGCTACGCACCGCACGCAATGAATCCCTTGTCTGAAGCTAAACCAAATATAGGCATGGCAGACTCAACTATCACGGGCACCACAGCCGGAATACGCACTTCATCGTCAACGGCACCCTCAACATTGCCAGAGCCAACAATCCCAACTCGGCTTTTGTTCCATGGACGCGTTGGCAGACCCATGGCCCGAGGACCTTCGCCAACATGCCCCGGATCGCCACGTATATCGGCGAGGCGGGCGCCGAGGGATGCACCTTCGTGGAAGGGCACGCTCAGCTCAGCCCGACGACTGCTGACAGGTTCGCCGCCCGCGGGACGATCGTGCCAGTGCCCAGGGGCACCCCCGGCTCCTTCACCACAACGTGATGTCTGATGTTTCTGTGGGTCTGGGATGTCGGTCTGGATGGTCATGGTGTTTGTCTGGGATAATCAGGAGGAAGTTCATCGTTCTTGGTTACGTAAATTTTTTGCTCCGCTGTGGACGTGACGGGACTCAGGGGAGCCTTATTAGATCTTGTAGCGTAGATGCGATGCATGGATAGCAGCGTCTCAGTTTGTGGCCCTACCGCATTGTGATTACACCAGGTGAAAGGGTGTCGATACTTGATTTACTTCCATCTAGCTGGCAGGTTTTAGCTCCAACTTGGTCTTCTTCATCTCCTCATGAACTTTTATGTGCGGTGGAATTGCTTGTCATGACATCGATCGACTCAAACCAGTGCAAGGCCTCATGATATCAGTCAAGGGATTGGTTGCTGTGTGGACTTGATACTACTTTCATCGATAGAACTGGACACATACCAGACCATATCACACTTGATTAAATGATCAACGACTGATCTTTGATGACTGGTGGAACCACTGGCGGTGGCTGTCGTAGGTCCCGTGAGTTGATTTAGGACAGAGGACGGGCTCAACATGGGAATTTCGAGTCTCCTTTGGTCACTTCATTTACCTCACAAAAGGGGTTCAAGAGGTTTCCGCACACATGGTGGCGCTGGATGCTTAGATCTGACAATTTCCTCGCCTGCGGATAGGAATGTCTGGCCTTACTTACGCCTTTTGCGACAACATCCACTGGATTAACGCATAAATCCTACGAACCGACTTTCCAACTAGCAAAACTTATAATGCCCCAGGAGGTGCTTTGCTGCTCAACGCTCAGTCCGAGATATTGGTAAGGTATCAAGTGGGGACAAGAGCGAAGTCTCAGCAAACAACCTAACATGAACCAGGCGTCTGAGGCTTCGAACGTGTCAGACAGAATTCATTTGAGACCCTCTGGGACTGTGCCACACCCAAAGCCGTACTCAACGTTCCATGAGAGACTGGTGTGTCCCCTTCAAGAGAGATGTTTCCTATGCCAATTTGTCTCACCCTCGGCTTTGCATCAATATCTGTGGAGGGTCAGACAATACTTTGCGAGCACTTGTATTGTTGGTCAGGGGCCAGCGATCGGCTACATAAGGTAGCATTCGTCCCTTCATTGAGCCTGTAACATATCAATTGTCAAAGCACAATTTCAGTCGGAGCCGGTATCCTGATTGCACTTCTCATTGACATATTTCTCTTTTGTCCCAACGCGTTTCTTTCTCACTCAAGCAGAATACTCAAGATCATAGCACCATGCCAGGGAGCCACATGCATTACATTTACAACCCGGATAGACCGCTGACTGAAGATGAGGAGCTCGTGAGAAAGGAGTTCCCCTATGTCTCGACCACAGTACTCACCGGGTACGTTGACGAATACTTATCCGTACATGATTATGCACGACTGACAGTTTCTGCATAGTCGGGGCCGCCTCAACCAGCATTTGCATCACAGTGACAACGTACATCTGATAACAAAGGGTAGCATCAGCATCAGCGCCGCGCGGGACGGACAGGCCTGGCTTCGTAGCAAGAGCAAGCGAGGTGATTGCATTTCAGTGGACAGGGGCGTAAATCATGTTGGCGAACCAGGACCAGAAGGTTGCATCTTCGTCGAGGGGCACAAAGACTTGAGTCCCAACACTGCAGACAGGTTTCGTGGCCGGGGCACGATCGTCCCCGTGACAGAGGGCACCCCCGAGGGGTTCACTACCATGCTACCGAGCAGTGCCCCTCCTGCCTGCAAATATGCTTACAACCCGGACAGGCCGCGGACGGCTGCCGAGGAAAGCATTCGAGCGCTGGGATACAGGTTCGTCAACACCGTCACCATCACCCCGTACGTTCCGGGCGTCAGTATGCCAGACAACGGCATCATACCGGAGCGCTGGCACCACACGCGCAGCACTCACAAGGTCATTGCTGGAGAGCTTCTTGTGACAAACACCAGGACCAACCATTTGGAGTTTCCACCTATGAGGGTCAAGCCTAACCACGAGAGGATTGAGATTCCAGCCGACAATTCCTGCATTTTCGAGGCGGGCCCAGGAGGATGCACATTCGTCGAGGGTTACAGCATTCTCAGCCCCAGGACTGCTGAACGATTCGCCGACGCAGGAACATTCATCAGAGTGCCTGAGGATGATTCGGAGGGATTTGCTGCTGAGATTGGCTCGGATGCAATCACCATCGCCCGGGTTACCAGATTGGTGGAGTATGATCGTTAAGGTGACTTGAGGTTGAAGGGGTTGCAATGAGTGATTTAGCTAATGAGCGCCCGCCCGTCAATTTGATTGCGTTCGATGTGCCTCGACCGGCTGACTGACTGGTGTCATCAGTGGATGGGCGGCGGAGAGGGCGAACTTGTGCCCGGCGACGGAGATATAGTGATTACGGTAACGTAGTAACAGGATCGGAATTTTCTGGCTGGTTGAGCTGTTAGCATCTTATTACATGGAATGTGTTGAGAGTCGCGGGATCAATGATCATCCTCCTGATCAACCTAGAAGCCCTCCCACCGCGCAATGTGTGTACTTCGGATTGCCTCGAGATTTTCCTGAGATGAACCTGAAGGCCAACCGCATGCAGAACAGCCAACCTCTTCTCTCAAGGCCCGCAATGCTCAGCCCTGCGTCTTGAGTCGACCTGGAGGCCTCATACATGTTTGTGACGCCATGCAGTTGGTGAGAGGTGAAAGGCGCGTGGCGAAGCGGGCTCCCGACGAGAGCAAGCTTGACTCGCGACTCACCGACCTACCGCCACCACCCTACATATATATAGCTATATCTGCAACTTGGGTTGCCGATGGTAAGTTGACTGGCTACGTAAGGCTGTGGTAGCTGCTGCTACATCCAGGAGAAGATGCAGGGGTTCAACATGGGCCGCGCGCCCAATTTCTCCAACAAGACCGGCAAGCGGCCACCAGGCACTCTGAGAGATGGCAAGCAGACTGTACGCTTCGAGGTGCCATATGCTGTCTGGTGCCATGGCTGCAAACCACACGCTATCATCGCTCAGGGCGTGCGCTTCAACGCAGAGAAGAAAAAGGTCGGCTACTACTACAGCACGCCGATCTGGAGCTTTCGTATGCGACACCCGGCGTGCGGCCAATTCATCGAGATCAGGACAGACCCAAAGAACACGGCATACGTGGTTCACGAGGGCGGTAAGGCGCGGGACTACGGCGAAGACAAGGTCAAGGAGGGCGAGGATGGCATTCCCATCTTGACAGCTGCGGAAAGGGAAGCCAGGAGACAGGATGCCTTTGCTGAGCTAGAGGGCAAAGCGGATGAGAAGACTCAAGCGAAAGAGAATACAAAGAGAATAGAAGAGCTGTATCAGTCACGAGAACGAGACTGGGATGATCCTTGGATCGCGAACAAGAGAATGCGGACGACCTTCAGGCATGAGCGCAAGATGAGGAAGAGAGAGGAAGAGGCTACAGAGGCGCTGAAGGAGAGACTGGGGACTGACATGGAGCTGCTGCCCGAGACGGAACAAGATGCGCAGAGAGCCAAGCTCGTGACTTTTGGTGATCTGTCTCTGGAAACAGCTGAGAGTAAGGCATTGTTCGAGCGGCGACAGCTCTCGAAGGCTTCAAGCGCTGGTAGGAAGCCTGTCAAAGCATCGGCGAAAGATATGTTGCAACGACAGCTGGCGAGCAACACGCGTGCGACTTCCAATCCATTTGGGAGGGCAGGATTCTGAGTCTACTACTTCCGTTCTCACCTGCGTTCAAGCGTGGCGTTGATGGAGAAAATGATACCCTGGTGGACGAGCATGAGCTTTGAATGACACCTGATGCGGCATGTAAGGTACATGCATATGGAAATCGACAAACATTACTTTGTTAGCTGCAGGTGGCCGAATGGCAGCGGCATGATGTGCCCAAACTCGCCCTCTCGCTGCTACGTCGTCTTTAACGTGATGAACGCATGTCTCGCACAGGCAAATGCTAGCACCGTGCTGAGGCAATCGATCGTATCAGCTATATTGTCGCAGATGGGCATGAACAGCCCGTACTGATATTGGGCTCTGCTAGGGCCCTTGTTCTTAGGCTAAGGAAAACACAGTCTGGAAGCTGGCAATGTCGCCTCTCGAGGTCCGCTACTATCCCCACTACAAGTCGACCATGCCAACCTTCAGCTACGTGCGACGCGGTTCCGAATACTGGGAACGGTACGACTTCCATCACCACCGTCGCCCCTCAATATCCTACGTTACGCTCTCGAGTTCTCCCTCCGCCCAACTTCATCTATACCCGAGCTGGATTCCCGGGAGCCAGCAATTGATGCCTTCGTCCACTGGGGCTGTAAGTGCGCCCTCCAGCACAGGCTGACGTACAGCAGTTGCTGACCTTCTTCAACGATACAGACATGCGGTAGCGATAGTCGCCATGGTTTGGGTATATGGGAGCACGTTCGTCACAGCCAATTCTTCGAGGTCGATAAGCTGTATCGAGGCTTACATGACCTGCTCGAGCTTAAGCGCCAGAAGAAAAAGACGCTGAAGCATGTGCTCGAGAGCAGGTATCATCGTTTGCAAAGAGGTGAGAGGAAGCAGTTCAGACATATGATCAGGGATATTGAGGCGGAGATCGAAGGGCTTCAGGACGCGCTGCGTGAGAGGAGGAAGATGGCTATTGCGTAGTACGAGATTTCGGTAGGCATCTTCATCAGCGGGATCATTTCTCTGTGTCACGAGAATCAATATCGTACGTTTTAATCGATTCTTTTCAAGCAACTTTTTGGTCGCCTGCGTAACTTCCTGAAAGAGCACGGCAAGAGCCGCGGACGCCTGCAGGGTCCTAATGCGTCATTATCCCACCTGCCGAAATAAACTTCGCCGCAGCTGCACTTGATCCTTTTAACCACTTTGGCATACGCAGGCGTTTGTCTGCTATACGAACACCATCATTGTCTTCTACAGCTTCTTTGCGACTGAGTCCCCATGCTCGACCATTATGGCGACCACATCCACCCACCCGTTTACCTGCAACACCTGCCAGGTCGCATTCAGGTCCTCCGATCTGCAAAGAACGCATATGCAAAGTGATTGGCACAGATACAGTACGTAGGTCCATCATGGTGGTCTTGTCTAGCACATTCGCTGAGTCTTGCATTTGCGGTTAGATCTCAAGAGACGAGTCGCATCGCTACCACCATTGACTTCAGAAATCTTTGCCGAAAAGGTCCTGGCGAACAAAGCATCCGCAGCGGCGACAGCAGCAAGAGCAAGTTTTGAGAAGCGATGCGAGGCGTGCGAGAAGACGTACTACAGCGAGAATGCTTTCACGAACCACCTGGGCAGTCAAAAGCACAAGATCCTGGCAGCAAGGCTCGCAGCCAGAGGTGGCCACGAGACGGAGAGCATGGCAGATTCGACATTCTCGCTGGGAGATCCCGTTGATACCGCGAGCACTACTGCAAGTACGGTCACTGCACAGCCTGACGAAGGTGATGACGACGACGGCATCGCCGAAGTGGTACATCGCATAAAGAAGACGGAACTCGAGGACGGCGCGACAAGCACAGCAGCTGCCGAGCCGCCACAAGAAAACGGCACCGCTGACGAGCATATGGAGGATGAGGATTACGAGCACAAGGCGGACGTGAAGCAATGTCTTTTCTGCAACTACGTCTCTCCAACGCTGGATCTTAACTTGCACCACATGTCCAAGCAGCATGGCTTTTTTGTACCAGAGAAAGAATTCCTCGTGGATCTGGCCGGCCTCATCAACTACCTCTCAGAGACCATCGAAGTCCTGCATACCTGTTTGTTCTGCCACAAGCACATGCATACCGCCACCGGTGTACAGACACACATGAGAGATCGTGGACACTGTATGGTGGCGTATAGCACAGAAGAGGAGCAGCTTGACATTGGTGACTTTTACGACTTCAGCTCAACTTACTCGGACGATGAAGAACATGGTGAGGCAGAGGAGAGCAAGGGTGGTGTAAGCCTAGGCGTGAAGCGCGACGTGAAGACTACTATTGAGGGAGAGGATGGCGAGGACGTAGACATGGACGAGGATGAAGATGGTTGGGAGAGCGACAGTACCTTATCTTCCGTGCCCACCGACGAGATCACATCCGTGCCGATCGAACACCAAGACCACAAGTACGAGAAGTTGCACCTGCACCGACATCATTCTCATAAGGATCCGAGACCACACAAGGATAGCGACGGTTTCCACTCGCATGCGCACCACACGCCTCGGGCTGTCTATCACGACGATTACGAGCTGCACCTACCTTCAGGCCGCACCGCTGGTCATCGTAGCTTGAGAGCGTACTACCGACAAAATTTACGCAACTACCCCACTCCTGAAGAGCGAGCCCAACAACGAATGATCGCAGCCGGCCGCCACGTGTCTGACGACGAGGACGATAACGCAAGCGAGACAACGGAAACCAATGGCGAACGTGGTCGTGGTCGGCAAGTAATCACCCGCGCCAATGGAGGCTCCGGCATGATCGGCGTCAGCGATATGAAGAAGAGAGAGGTGCGCATTCAAGAGAAGCGGGATCAGAAACGAGCGCAGAGACAGCAGAACCGCTACCAGGCAGGTAACGAGAAGCGCGGGAACTTTCAGAAGCACTTCAGAGACCATCTGCTGCAGTAAGCTCTGGGTTTTGGTCGGATTAATGGCGAATACAGATTATTTACCGTTGCGCATGATCGTGGTGCAAAGCACTTTGGTGGTAGCTCAGGTAGGGCAGCATCCGGCAATCAAGCGCCAAGCTCCTGTGACTTGGTTTCTATTGCCGCTCGTCCTCTGCTCTCTCGTGACCTCAAAATTGGCCCACTTGCTGGAGCCCAAGTGTTCGCTGTACCATGTGCTGAGCCCGCCTTGCTGCCCAAGATCGGGGAATGATTGCAATTCAGCCGATGCCGAGCTGCCAGCACGCATTGACGTGAGTACTAGCGATCTCGTGCACCTTGCAAAGTGACCGGGACGATATTTGCTCTCATCGCTCCTGCTCTATTCGACCACGTAGCACAAAGTGATCCCGACTAATCGAGTGAAACCTGCAGACTGATGCGAAATTTGACGGCCTGAATGTGAGGACAGGGTCGATATGACCCCATTGGAGCAGACCGGCAAGGTCCAATCCTCCGGCCACTCGACACTTTGATGTATCCATCTCGCTGTTCACGGCTGCAAGCCCTTCGTCCTTATCAACGGCCACCACGTATTTGCCAAGCTTTACCTCTCACCTCGCGCCTGACGGCGATTGCTCGGCACGCTCGCTCCCGCACGGCTCCACAATTGCTACCAACGGGGCAACCAGGGCAAACCTTCAAAGCTGGCAGTTGCCTTTCCAAATTCCATTCTTCCAAACACATATAATAATACCTTCAACTCACAGCGTCCACCAAAATAAAACCCACAGTCAATACGCTCACAACGACACGATACCTGATCCTCTGGCTGCACAAGCTGTACGACCATCAGTAGTATGGATCTTGTCAAAGTTGAGCAGCAGCGCCAAGCTCTTGAGAAGAACCTACGGGAGTTGAGGCAGAGCCTGAAGTACTGGCAGACATTTGAGGCCGAGTATGAGGGCTTGAAGGAGGCAATCTTGGAGGCTCAGCCCAACGTCGACTCTGCCAAGCTTACAGAGATCTCAAAGACGTACGATGGCGATTTGGTCACGGAGCAGATCATTCTGGAGCTTTCAGGCTTAGGAAGATCATCGCCGCGAACCGGCCAGCAGATAGTGCGCGACATCGAACGTAGACAGGAATACGTGCAGAAGAATGTCGAAATCATCCAGCGCAGGTTCTTCAACGCTGAGGCTAAGCTTGAGGAGTTTGACTTTGCCGCCACGAGGGATAGCGAGACGGGTTTGCCACTTACTGAGATTTTGGAGGAGCTCGACGATGACGACAACGTGATCTCAAGCAGTCTATCGCAGCCGGAGGTGCAGCACAGTCGGCTTGTCGAGGCGCTGAAGAAGGCGGGTCTAAGTCAGGATGACCTTGCGAGCGGCGAATCCGAGAAACCATTGAAACCTGCGATCACGAACGCAAATCTGCCACCGTCTGCCGTTGCGGCACCAGCCCCTGCTCTCACGATTGAGAAGCGAGCAAAATCGACTAACGATATCCCCTTGGCTTCTGGTGACTCAACCAGTGTTGACTTCGAAGGGCCTGATCGCCCGCCCTTGAGGAAGAAGTCTGTATCTTTCGCAGCAGATACCAAGGGCGCCCCAGAGATCATTAGAGTGGATTCGGAAGACGGCAAGAAGACCGTGTCATTCGCGGAAAAGGTTGCTGTCGCACCCGCCGCGCCACCACCAGATACGCGCTCGGTCTCGTTTTCGCCCAAGGTCGAGGAAATTCCTGTTGAACCGCTGGGCGCTACCTCTCCACAAGTTGCTGCACAAGCTGGAGCGGCCACGCCTGAGAGCGACTCAGAAGCGCAAAAGGAACTACGCGCATCTTTCAAACCTGGTGATCGAGTCAAGACGCTCGACGATGACGACGATCTGGTCAAAGAAGAGATTGTGGCTCCAGAAGGCGAGTCAGAGGAGGACGCGCAGACTAGACGCGAGATGCTTGACTACCACCTGAATGAGGTCGGGCACATCGTGGCGGAAATGGATTTAGCGGAGGGTCTTGGTGATGATTATGATAAATTTGATGACGCTGACTATGAAGACGATGACACGAGCTCGCATTACACAGGCTCTACATATTTGGAAGACGAAGACACGCCGTACACGAGTGGTATGTCAGACGAGGAAGACGAAGACGAGCACGGCCGCACCAAAGGCAAAGTCATCAGTGACGACTACCACAAGCAGATGCTGGCCATGCAGGAGCGCTTGATCGGCAACCTGGGCCCGGCGCCGAAGGACGGGGAGCTCCGGGACATCGATGGCGAGATCGATCCTGCAGACGTTAGACGATTGGTGATTCGCGGCGAGAACAGTTCGGTTTCCTCAATCGCGTCTGACAGCAGCGACAAGAAGAAAAAGCGTGTCAGCTTTGCCGAGTCGGTGGACGTCGCCCAGCCAGTCAAGGCGCAGAAGACGTTGCCTGGCGAGAACGCTGCACCAGTGACCGATATCGTCTCTGAGAGGAACACCGAGAGCAACATTGCATTGCCACCGACTCCGACCAAAACGGCCTCAATGTTCAAGAAGAGCCGTGAGGAGGCGGCTGAGCAGCCCAGAGTGGACGAGGATGGCGTACCGCTGGGACCAGCTGGTCGTACGCTTGCTGAGAATCTGGTCGAGCGACCCGTGCCTGAGAAGCGCAACAAGGCACCGAGCCCAGATGATGCGGATCCCATCGCTGAACGCCGTCAGCTTGCTGCTGAGTATTATCGCCGTCGCAACGAAATGGTTCGTCAGCAGGGTGGATTCAAGGTCGACCGCGAAGAGGACGAGGCTTTAGGTGAATTGATGGAGGAGAGGGACGGGAAGCTGAAGAAGGTCAGCCGTTTCAAGGCTGCCAGGCTGAAGTAGAGTGGTTGTGCTGGGTAGGGTCTAGAGGTAGATACCTTGGGTCAGAATAGGGTATTCGTAACAGCTGGCACATGCGCAAGGCGCGGCGTAGGAGCAGCTTCTACTGACGAGTTTGTCGATACGCCGCTCATGGAGGACGGACTGCCTACAAGCGGTCAAGCTCTATTCGTGCTGCAACCGCCTTACAACCAGTCCTACAGTGAAAGGGATCTCTGACGCTGGGTCCTGGTATCATGAAGGATCCCAGTGATTGAATAATCCCTTACATAACCAACGCCTCGTGCTATGCATTGGCCGCCCTCGACTTCAATACTCTGCTTCCCGATCAGGCTCGTCGGTCCCAATTTGGATTTCGACAACGATGGTTCAGCGAGCTGTGAGAGAGAGAATGACTTCCACCAAATAGTCTCTTGCAGATGCTGACCTGCAGGTTCGGAGCAAGAGCCGCGCGCTTGTGCTCAACCGACCTAGACCGAGTTCTGATGTATCACAAAGGCTATCTATTCACGACTTGTGTTACTTTGTTACGACATTGTTTGCACCTTGCAGATTGGTTGATCGAGCATAGTTCCACAAGCCGACTGCTGCCCCATGCGCTATACTACCTCCTACACACCCCCAATGGCATCGAGGTGGGTTCCTGCGCGCACTTTGGCAAGTCCCTGATTGCACCCGACCGACAAGACGGCGACGATCTACCATCAGTCCTTGCCGCCGACGTCGTCGTCGTCGACGATCCTCTGAGTTACGATCCTACCATCCCACCGGGCTCGCTTGCTATCCGAGGTCCATCTGATTTTCGTGGACGCTGCATGCTTGGCTGCACGCATACGACCTACATTGTTACAGATCTCTGCGTCCTCTTGTCTGACCCACACCGAGGATTTGCGCAACAAGTAGAAGATGGCTTTCGCAGGGAGGCCATACTGTCGTTTGTCTTTATGAATTTGGGCTCGCTGTTTCAGCGCTATCTCCAAGCTTTTTTGTTGACCTGTGATTGGCAAGTCTGGTTTTGATCGGTGCAGCATATAGGCAGCTGGACCATGAATGTAGCTCTGAGCCATGCTCGTCAGGCACTTGGGCATGGCCTTGTGGCAAGGAATGCGTTGGAGGATGAGTTCGGACTGCACGGCAGCGAGATCGCTGGGGCCGTGACGCTGCTGACGTTGTTCACTGCCATTGCAGGTCTGTTTTGCACTGGGATCCGCTGTCAGATGGCTGGTACTGACGCTCATACTCAGTGACGGCTTGTCTGCTGCGATTCCTCGCCATCGTCATACGGCAGCGTCCAGTAGGTCCGTCGCATCGAATTCATTCTCAGCGAAGCCGCTCGCTGACAGGCGTTTACAGGCTTGGACGATTGGAGCATGTGTATTGCCTTCCTCGCCATGATAGGACTGACTGTAGTCTCTGGTCTCGGCCTTAGCAATTACAATGGCCTCTTCACGGGCAAGACGACCGAGGCAGAGTTTCTGAGGGTGACTTACGCAAGAGGATAGACGGCGACCTCCGCTGACAAGTTTCCAGACTATCTTTACATTCGAGCTGCTAGGCTCCATATCTGTGAGCTTTGTGAAAACATCGATTTTGTTTCTGTACCTACGGATCGGTAACTAGGACACAAGATCATGGTATCAGACTCTTGCGCATTTGCTGACAGACTCCAGCTGGGAAGACGAGAACGCTGTTCTGGTGGTCGACAGTCGCGATGTTGTGTCTCGTTAGCGCGATGACCATCGTTGTCGTCCTGATGTGTTTCGTGCAGTGCACGCCATTCACCCACATCTTTGACCTTACCGGCCCTGGAACTTGTCTGAACATGACTGTCTACTACTACGGTAAGCTTTCTTGGCTCAAACACTACGCGGCCGTAGACTAACAACCCTGTAGTCGTTGCAGCTTACCTCGTCGCCTCAGACATCGTGATCGCTGGGATGCCGGTGCCGATGCTCTGGGCGCTCAAGAGGCCTACACGAGAGCGAGTCGTGCTTGTTGCACTCTTCGCTGTCATGCTCGTTCCAGTCATCGCTAGCATAGTCCGATTCACCTCAGAGGTCCAGATAGGCCATCTCACCAGCACCAAGATCGGTACCAGAATCGGCCTGCGCGCGATAGAGCTCAGCGTTATCGAACTCGACTTGGGCATCGCATGCGCATGCGCACCGAGCATCAAAGCCTTGATAGCGGCGCCCGAGCCATCCACCCAACGATCCTCCTCCGTGCAGGCACCGTCAGAGGCATGCTGCTCCGCAGACAAATCAGGGCGGAGGCGAAGTATATGGCGATCAAGACTGGGTCATGGCAGACAGGGCGGCACTACGAAGAGTGCTGAGGATGGTACACTGGAACTGATGATGGCGTCGCCGGCGGACGCTGACGAATGCGGTATCAAGAAGACGGCAACGTCGGATTCGTCAGCTGGATCAGGCTCGACATTAGGTGAAGCCATCGCTAAGACATCTGTCGAAAAGACCCGTTGGTCGATTGGCGCCGCGAGAGCATGATGCTGTGATTGTAAATTAGGTCGAGAGATGACGGCGACAAAATTCAAGCGTTCGAGCATCCGAGCAGTCATGTCAGGATTTTTCCAGCTTCCCAACGCATCAAGATGTCGTGAGGTCCGCACAGCAGTGAACATGACGTTGCTCTTGCTTCGCCATGGCAATGCAGTCACAGCTGATGTATGGTCAAAAGGCGACGAACAATCGACGTGCAAACGCATCTGCGCATGCGGCTTCCCGATCCTGATCGTCTTGTTTGAGGCTCACAAGCTTGAATCTATTCGCTCAGTCTCTTTGTCGTTAGTGAAACGCGCAACGCGCGAACAGTGCTTTGATTCCAAGACCAATCTCCATCAGCGGCTAGAGAACGGAGCAGCCATAGAGATCAGAGTCATTTTCCATATACGGCCTTTGCACGGCTTGCCGCTTGGTTTCCAGTCGTGAGACGACCGAATCATGTCAGATCTTGTGATATGGGTTTCAAGAACTTTGTGTGAGCTCGTGAGTGCCGTTCGTGAGCTTGTTGGCGACGCAGTCAGCCATGTCTTGCTCGTTAGCAACCTGACAACATAGCTACAGTCATACACTGGCAAGCTCAAGAATCAGATTGCATTTATGCTGCTTCTCGCTCACCCTCTCCCCATACCGATCTACATGTAGCTCGGAACATGGACCTGTCAAGCTACGACGACCGCTCAGAGTCGCCACCGCGCAGACCACGGATTCTCGAGATCCCAAGCCGCACCGCAAGGCCGCCAACACCTTATCAAGAACGCAGGGTCACCATCGGTACGACTGAGATGATCCCGTCGGTTCCCAGCACGCCTCGTCATCGCTTTGCTCAACTGGTCGACCACGATGCCCCCAATGACTCTCCCATACGATCACTCAGATCAGAGAGTCCCCCGCCACCAGCATTGATACATTTGCTGCGAAACTGCCTTAGGCAATCTCGGGACCGACGTCAGGCGATAGATCGGGCCATTGCGGAGCTATGGGAGGCGAGAGAGGCTCTGGGAGCGATTGAGGGTGCAGCTCAGGAGGCTGTCGAGTTTCTCGACAGAGAAGGGGTTGATTAATGATGGAGGGCGGTTCATAAAATATACATGTAGTGTTGCGGTCTTGGCGTTGACGATGATCACATGGTGTCATGGATTATGTTCTGACTGAAACTTTCGGCTTTAGTAATCTCGAGTCCTTCCGAGTCAACGCGTTCCTTTCACGCGTTTCTCAGCAAACCCTGACACTTGACAGTAGGGACAAAGCAGACTGCTAACACGTGAACAAAGACTCTGAATGCAGCACGTGCGATGTGTGAGCAGAAGCTTCCTTTCACAACGCTGGAGTAACGTCTGCGGGACCCGATCTTTCTCACTGTCCCTCTATCGATCCCCCCCAACCATCTCTCTCAACAAAAGCAGGCCGAGTATACCATCGGCGAGGGACAGCAAGATGGCGAATGCAGCGGGGTTCTCGACGACACTGCCTGTTGAACAGATGGGCGGCCTATACAAAAGCATGACAGGGAAGCTTCAACAGCCTCTGCTGAAGGCGCTGGAAGTGAAGGGATACCAGTAAGGATTCCGTGATCAGGAAACGTCTATATGGATGCTCCGGATAGCCCGTATACCTTGCGCACCGCAAGATGCGCCGTTCCAAGCTGACCATTCTGGCAGGTACATGTCTCCGGTCCAGGAGAGAGTGCTCACCGAGCTACCAGATTTCCGAGCAGATTGTCTCGTACAAGCCAAAACGGGTACTGGGAAGACCATCGCTTTCCTTCTACCCACGCTACACAGCCTCCTCACAGATGGCTCAGTGCCGGCTGGCCAAGTCGGCGTCCTCATTATCTCACCGACGCGGGAGCTGGCTACTCAGATCAAGACCGAATGCGATCTGCTCACATCACAACTCCGACCGAAAATCGATTGCCACACGGCATACGGGGGCACGAAGAAGGAGCAGCACCTGAGATCGTTTCTTAATGGTAAACCTACGGTCTTGGTAGCCACGCCCGGCAGGCTCAACGACTATTTGTCAGACGATGATGTTGCTGAGAAGTTCAAGAACCTGCGCACTCTGATCCTAGATGAGGCAGACACCATGCTGGAGGCTGGATTCCTGCCTGACATCACGAGAGTGTTGAGCAGAATACCGCCAAAGTCGCGAGGATGGCAAGGAATGTGCTTTTCTGCCACGATGCCGGACAAGATCAAGGCGGTGCTCGGCAAGGTCTTGAAACCAGGATATACGCACATCACGACGGTTGACCCGAATGACGTGCCGACCATTGAGCAAGTCGATCAGTATTCCATCATCATCCGGAACGTCGGCGAGACTTATCCTTCCCTTGCCGCTCTTCTTGACCAAGAACGAAAGCATTCACCCCAAACTTTCAAAGCTATCATCTTCGGCACGACGGCCAATGGTGTGGGTCTGATGTACGACCTGTTCAAGGTGCTCCTCGGCCGAGATATCAATGTGTACGAGCTGCACTCTCGCCTGAGCCAGACCGTCAGGACCAAGACGACTGAGGAGTTCAAGAAGGTGCCCAAAGGCATCATGTTCGCCTCGGATGTGATTGGCCGTGGCATGGACTTCCCCAATGTCAATCTTGTGGTGCAGATCGGTATCCCGAGCAATGGCGAGCAATACGTCCATCGAGTCGGTCGGACAGCTCGCGCCGGGACCAGCGGTCGTGCCGTCATCATCCTGACCGAGCAGGAGCAGTTCTTCCTCAAAGTCAACAAACATCTCCCCATCAAACCATACACCATCGACCTGGCAGCGAGTGCAGCACAAGCGGCACCTGCGGTCCAGCAAGCCTTGGGCAGTGTGGACGAGGTCGCCAAGTCCAAAGCGTATCAAGCATATCTCGGCTTTCAAAAGACGTTCATGAAGAACCTGCGAACCGATCCGCCCGGTCTCGTGGCCGTCGCAAACGAGTACGCACTCTCTCTCGGCTGTCCCGAGCCGCCGCTCATCGACAAGATGGTGGTGGGCAAGATGGGACTGAAGGGTGTCAGAGGTCTCAACGTCGGACATGTGGAGAGGGCGCCAAGGCCTGGACAAGACCCGCCGAAGCCGAATGCCAGTGCGCTAGGCGGTCGGGTCGAGAAGCCCGGTGCTGGGGTCGGAAGGCAGAACGGAGGAGCAAGGGCCATGCATACGGTGTCTGAGCGCGGTCAAGGCCGTGGTCGTGGTCGAGGGGGCCGAGGCGGGAGGAGAGCCGGCGGCGCCACACCGGCGACACCGGATCCCCAGCCCCGACCGCAGCAGGCGAATTTCTCAGCGACCGCGGACACGGACTTCTTTCGGCGGTAGGTCGTGCAGCGAGAAAGCACGGTTTGATGTGTGTGTCTGATGAGCAGTGGCGTTTTGGCGTTGCCCTGGGTTGTCTTGCTGTGGCATACTAGATCATAGATGGGCTTCGCGGATCATTATCATTATCTTCTCTCCTTATGACACTGCTTTCTTACCGCTCGGATGGAGAAAGGATGTCGAGTGTCGAGCTGGCTGACGTTGCGGGTGAGAGGACTCAGGGAGCAGCAGCGGTGAATGCTTACTTCTGAACAGAGGCAAGGAAATAGATGATGACGGGGAAAAGAATCATCTCGTTACTTTTTTGTTGGTCATGAACGTGATAGAAGCTACGTGACACCATGCTGATTTCGTTTTCGTGACACATTCCATCGTACAACTCTTCGCCTTCCTTCACGGCCATCCGAGTCTCTCGACTAGATCCAGCCACGCGCGGACCGACGTCCTCATCCATCTACGCATCATTATACGCGATCGGACAGCCAAACGCGGCCGCGGACCCATTCCCCGTGAAGAACGGATTGATCTTGGCGGCCATCCACTCGAGATTCGCCTGGGGCGTCTGCGGCACGCTCCCGCCGCCGAACTCGGCCGGGTCGTTCTCGGTGGCGACCTGGTAGAGCAGGCAGGCGACGCCGGCCGGGGTGGAGCCGGTGAACATGCCGTGGGAGAGGTAGGGCCCGTCCTGGCCGAGGCCGACGAAGGAGTCCGGGGTGCCGGTGTTGCCGCCGAAGGCGACGGGGTGCAGCTCGTACTGGGCGAGGATCTCGGCCGCGACGTCCGGGATCGTGTAGGGGTCCACGCGCGAGTACCAGTTCGGGGGGATCTGTTCCTTCTGGAAGAAGTAGTCCATGGTGGTTTGGTCGGGGGTGCCGAGTTCGCCGAGGGAGGGGAAGAGTTCGCTGGGGAGTTTTTGTGTCAGTGATGGGGGGGGGGGGGTGGTAGGGAGTGGTGCGCTTGAGGGGACGTACTAGAGGAAGGAGGCGGCGCCGAAGAGGAGGACCGACTTGGGGCCGAAGTAGAAGTTGCCGTTCTCGGCGCGGGACTCGTTGTACCGTTGGTAGCGGTACAGGGCGAGGTTCTGGCGGTTGAAGGCGCCGTTGGCGTACTTGGACATCTCGTTGTAGAGGGACTGGTTGAAGTCGTAGTTGTCGCCGTTGGCGAGGAAGTAGTCGTTGCGGGTCAGCGAGGTGTCGCCCTCGAACTTGTTGTGGCCGTCCAGGCCGAGCTCGGGGCCGGCGGCGGGCACGGCGGCGGTGCGGGAGGTGGCGTCGCAGCCGAGGGAGAGCTTGGTGGTGCCCAGGGGGTCGCCGTCGAGGCCGACGCCGAGGGCGGCGAGCAGGACCGCGAGGTCGTAGCCCACGCCGTAGACGTTCTGCTGGGCGTCGACGAGCTCGGTGAAGTTGGTGATGCCGTCGTGGGACAGGACTGGCGAGGGGGGTCAGTGGTTGATCGTCATCTGCATCGGGGGCACACTCACAGTGGTGGTTGGCGGCGGTGTTCAGGCCCGGGCACGGACCACGGATGTCGTGGGGGCCCGGGGCCTCCCACTGATGAGCGGTGTCGCCGGCGGCGGGCACCAGGTTGTTGACGCAGACCTGGTAGCCGGGGACGCCGCCGCGGGCGCCACAGTAGGGGTACTTGGCGCTGATGGGGACGGCGGGGGTGTGGGTGGGGTTGAAGGGGCAGGAGGCGGCGTCGCCGGAGGCGCGGGCGGCGAGCACCTTGGTCGGGGTGGCGGCGTCGCGCCTCATCTGGTCCGGGTCGATGCCGACGTGGTCGGCGACCCAGGGGAAGGCGGCGGCGTGGCCGGCCAGGGCGAGGATGGCGGTCGTGGCGAACATGGTGGATGTGTGGCGGCCGAGGGGGCAAGGGTGGGGAGGTCAAGGCCGGTGTCCATGGAGATGGGGGGACTCGCGGCGGCCTCATATAAGGCTCACGGACAGCGACCGGTCCCCTTCCTGCTCTGGAGCTAAGGGGGACATGATGCCGACAGCTCTCGGGCTGGACGCTCTAGCCATCATCCTCCGCACATCTGGCGTGGCCTCGACGATCGACATCATCGACCGTGGTGGGCGGTAGGCCGAGACGGAGGGGGCGCGGCAGAGACTCGATGCTTTCTCTTAGTCGCCCCAGTGACCACCGCCACCGCCTCCTCCTACGACCATGTCAACACAGTTGGACTAGTGTCGAGCGGGAAGGATTCGCTCCATGTTCGTCGATGGCGTCCCTCGGCTCATAGTAGTGATGAGAAGGGCTTGCCTCGTGGACGGGACCGCTGATCCAATTCTTTATGATCGGTTACTACTACTACTACTACTACTACTACTACTACTACTACTACTACTACTACTACTGCTACTACTACTGCTACTACCACTACTACTACTACTACCACCACTATCACTACTACCACCACTACCACTACCACTACTACTGCAGAGACGGCACGTGGGGTCCCACGTTCTGTATGCGGGTGTGCTAAGGGGAGGGGGAGTGGGAACGTCGAACCCTCAACACACCGACTCCGAGGTCATGGGGGTTCAGTTCACTTGACCACCATCATCATCCAGACCGCACCGAGGGAGGCAGGAGCGATGTCGACAGAGGCAGGAGCGATGTCGACAGAGGCAGGAGCTGTGTCGAGGCAGGAGCTATGTCGAGGTTGCTGCTTTTTGATCAACAAGGGATGTGAGCCCCACCAATCATGCATCTCCGATTACCCACCACCACCCCAACTCAAATTTTAAGCATCAATTCTAGCCTCCTCCTGCAGGGTCCCGGGGGAACGCGAGGAACGCCACGCGGGACGGTGCGCCCTCGGTGCCTCGGTCTTGATCATTTGTTGAGATCTGCCTGGTGGGAAGTCGCGACGGCCTGATCCAGAAGGCAGCACCTCCTCCCCACCCGCCACCCACGAGGCCGAGGTTGGTGTTCCTCGGATGTTCGTGGACTCGAGGACGTGTGGTGCTAGGCAGCGACTTGTATCATGTATCTCAGGTGGCCGCACCACGTGACCAGGACCCCCTCGACCCTGCATGCGCGACGAGAGGGTGACCTGTGCTCCCTCCCCGGCAGCTGATTACGTATGGACGTGCGAGGACTACTCTACTGATTATCATTATAACACACGCGCCTCATGATGGACACGACACGATCATCACGCCCGGTATGGACGTGATAATGAATCAATCCAACGTGCTTTACTGACCGAGTGATGACACCACCTCAGGCTTCCAATCCACTGGAACCTAATCACAACAAGGCCACTCAGGCAGCAGGGGAGGTGACGCCAGCCGTCTCGGGAGCCCCCAGGTCACCTCATCTCACACACCTCCCAACCAGGAACAAGATCCTGCTACATTCCCACGCCAAGACCTAGATACACATACATTTCCACGCCAAGACCCAGATACACATACATTCCCACGCCAAGACCCAGATACACATACATTCCCACGCCAAGGCCCAGATACACACGATGGTCATACAGCGAGGATGAGGAACAGCGGCCACCATCCCGGCTCGAACCGATGCCGCATGAGACATGGACGAACGGTCGTCATCATCATCATCATCATCATCATACTAATTTATACCGATCTGGAAATAGATACCCACGGCTGTGAGGGTGGTAGGTGTAGTAGTAGTAGTAGTAACACCACAAGCGTGGGCATCGCGCTTCGTATCGCATAGAGAGTTGCACTTGCATAAATAACGACGAGGAGATCATGACAGGGTCACTCCTGGCCCGCCCAGACATCTTAGACGCCTGGGCCACCACAAATCGATGCGAATCGGGCGTCGAGGGTTTGATTGCGACGACCCTCCTCCCCCCCCGGCAAAGCCAAATCCAACCCAGCTCTCTCTCCCAACGCAGTAGCCAACTCGAAAAAAAATGTATCACTGCAGCACTAGTACGACTACGACTACCACTATACATCCCTCCCCCCCCGCGCCCCATCGCACCCATGGAAGACACACATCACGGCCTCCGTCAGGCTCCCTAATATGGCGTCCACTCTCTTGCTCCTCTCCTTCCTCACCACCCTCACCACCGCCCAGTCCATCAGAGACTATGGCACCTCCGGCGGTTCGGGCCCGACCGGCGGCATGGGCGACGCCGACCGCCCCATCCTCCACCCCCAAGCCTTCATCACCGACGGCCTCGTCACCGACGGCACCACCAACGCCTCCACGCGCCAACTGACCCCCGGCCCGCCCCCGATCCTCCGCACCGACAACGCCACCGACCCTTCCAACACCACCACCAACGGCACCTTCACCGACCCCGGCAACACCGGCTGCAACACCGTGCCCCGCACCGTCATCATCGACTCCACCCCGTCCGGCGCCCGGCAGGAGATCCTCGGCTTCGGCATGGCCTGGACCGACAGCACCGTCGACGTCTTCGACGCCCTCGAGCCCGCCCTCCGCGACCGCGTCCTTGCCGAGCTCTTCGGTCAGGACGGCAACAACATGGGCTTCATGCGCCACACCATCGGCTCCTCCGACCTCAGCCAGTTCCAGTACAGCTACAACGACAACGGCCTGAGCTTCAACGACGGCGAGCCCGACCCGGACCTCAGCAACTTCAACCTCGGCCCCTACGGCCGCCGCATGGCCGAGTACCTCGCCATGATGGGCGAGCACAAGGGCGACGTGACCCTGCTCGGCGCCCCGTGGTCCATGCCCGGCTGGATGAAGAGCAACGCCCTCTTCATCGCCCCCGCCGACACCGGGAACCACTACTACGGCAACAACTCCCTGAACCCGCACTACATCCCCTCGGTCGTGACCTACTTCGCCAAGTACATCGACGCCTTCCGAGACGAGTACGGCGTCGTCGTCAACGCCATCTCGCCCCAGAACGAGCCGTTGAACCCCGCCGGCGGCACCACGAGCATGTACATGGACGCGCTGGACCAGGCGGCGCTGCTGCAGGAAGGCTTGGCCGACGAGATGCGCAAGCGCGGCGTCAAGATCGTCGGCTACGATCACAACACCGACGTGCCGAATTTCCCCTACCGGATCATGCAGCGGGACACGGACCTGTTGGACGCCGTGGGCTGGCATTGCTATCAGGGTCCCGTGGCCGTGTACGACGTGCTGCAGGATTTCTCCTACACGTTCCCCGGCGTGCCGCAGTTCATGACGGAGTGTGCGAACACGCGGGTGGTGGTGGGCGAGGCGAATTTCTGGGTCGCGCAGAATTTCATCCCGAGTGTGAACAATGGGAGTTCGGGCGGGATCTACTGGGTTTGTCATCTCTCTTCTTTGACCGAACCACCCGTGCGGAATGAGTGGGCTGATGATCTTGGTCGCAGGTCATGGGGACAGACCCGGATTTTGGCCCGAGGAGCCCGTACGGCGGCTGCGCCACGTGCTATCCGATGATCATCGTGAACTCCAGCACCGTGTACACGAAGACGCACGATTATTATATGGTGGGGCACTTCTCGCGGTTCATCCGGAGGGGTGCGGTGAATCACAAGGTCGTGACGCCGCAGGTCGGCGCGAGCATGGATTACGGCGCGCAGTTTTGGACGACGGCGAGCCAGAATCCTGACGGGAGTTGGGGTAAGCAGATCCTCTGAACACGCGCCTTGGCTTGGCAAGAAATGTGCACGACTGACATTTTGGACGGTGACAGTGGTCGTCTTCCTCAACGGCTTCCCCCGCGACAACCAAGACGTCACCCTCCAATTCTCCGCCACGAACCTCACCTGGCGCGGCACCATCCCCGCCTCCACCGTCGTCACCTGGCTCCTACCCGCCGACACCCGCCTCTCGAATCTCACCACCGCCACCACCGCGCCCCCCTCCCACACCGTCGCCAGCAACATCACATTCCACTCCCCGAGCGTCGCGCCCCGTTTCCACCCCTCCAACGCATCCATGCCGATGTTCGGCGGCATCCTCGCGACGGCGTGCCCGCCCGCCCCGCCTCCCGCGACGACGAGCGAGAATATGGATGTCCGGGACATCAAGCTGCCGGTGCCGAATATCTATCGGGTGGTGAATGTGACGACGAAGCCGGCGTGGGATGTCTGTCTCAACGGGGCCGAGGAGACGGTGGCGCCGTTGGCGCATGGCCGGATGCACCGGCGGCGATTGCACTGAGAGCGTGGGTGGCGGAGACGAGATGGTGGAGCGGGGGGTGGTTTTGGATGGGATGTGATGAGTTTGAGAGTCCGTGCCGACAGCGGCGATAGCTTCTTGATACAGACCCAGTGATGCGGTCGCAGACGCATGATGATGGAAATGAAGTCGTTCTCGTGTGTAATAATCTCGCGTGATCCTGGATATCAAGTCGTTCTCGTGTGTTACCCTCGCGTGATTCTGGATATCAAGTCGTTTCCGTGTGTATTACCCTCGCGTGATCCTGGAATCAAGTCGTCCTCGTGTGTATTACCCTCGCGTGGTCCTGGATATCAAGTCGTTCTCATGTATATCACCCTCTCGCAAATCCTGGATATCCCCGCCCATCCAAATCCCCACCAACCACAGCCCTCCTCACCCCCCCTCCCTCACCACCCCCTCAATAGCCTCCCATCCCAAGCCCGCCACTGCCGCGCCTTCCCCCCCTCCACCTCCTCCCTTTCCCCGTCCCCCACCTCCTCCCCCCCCTCCACCTCCCCCAACCCCCCCACCAACAACAACCCCCTCACCCTCTCCCTCCCCCCCCTCACGCCCTCCACCTCCCCCCTCAACCCCTCCACCCGCCCCTCCAACCCCCGGATCAGCGTCTCCCGCGCCTGATGCGGCCGATACACCCGGATCACTTCGTGCAGGTCTGCCCCCAGCGCGCGCAGATCCCGTGTGTACGCGTCTCGGGTTTCGGCGGCGGGGTTCTGGCTGAGGGTGCCTATGAGGCCGAGGTAGGTCGTGAGGGTTGAGCGGAGGAGGGCGGTGAGGTGGTGCGGGGTCGGGGTGGGGTGGAGGATTGGGGTTTCGGGGTGGGTGAAGGTTTGGAGGGGGTGTGAGGGGGGGGTGGGGGGGAGGAGGTAGGTGAGGGGGNGGGGGGGGGGGAGGGGGGTGTTGGGTTCTTGGCGGAGGCGTTTGAGGTGGGTTTGGTTTTGGGGGGTGAAGTGTTTGTAGAAGGGTGGGGGGGCGGGGAAGGCGGCGCGGAGGGGCGCGGGGGGTTGGGGGGTTGTTGGGGGGGGGTGTTCGGCCATGGTGGCGGCGGGGTTGGCGGTTGGTGCTGGGTTTGAGGCGAGGTTCGGTTTGGTGGTTGTGTCGGAGGTGATGGATGATTGAGGAGTTGTGGTGCGTGTTTTGCGTGACGGGAGGCAGGTGCGAGCTGGGAGTGGGCCGGGAGTTCAGCCCCGCGATTGGCTTTCACGTGTTACATGTCATTGAATGAATTGACTGGATTTGATTAAGCTTGATTAAAGATTGTGCTTGACTCGCGCTTCCATTTTGCCCATGGTTATTTGCAATGCCCTTCGCTAAATAGCTAGAAGAGCCACCTTCCAGCCCACGCCAAAGCTACAGTACTCGAGTCATGAGGCATCTCGAGGGTCTGAGTCTTTTACTGAGATAAGTCACATGCCCTTACATAACAACTCACTTCCTCATCAGCTGAAAGAATCATGGAAAAACGCGCACGATACTGCTTGGGATCCATGGGATATCGACCTGTATATGTATACGAGCGAGCTGAACATACCGCCTCTTGACCAGCTGCTCCGCCGTCACAGCCGCGACCGCCACATGCCCCACCTCCTCATCAGCCCGCAAGTCCCCGAGCCGGACTCTAGCACCCCTGTGCTCTTCGGCAATCTCCACCCCATCCTGCGTCGAAGGCACGCGGAGACCGACATATCAATTGTCTCGCAAAGCCAGCGTGAACGCATCCAGGACATCCGGTCCTCGCCTCGTGTCGTCCAAGCAGTTGCCCGGACAGTGCGCTGAACGGCTCGTCTGGGTGGGCCAGATAGTACTCGAGGGGACTGGAGTCGCCGGGATGGTAGGCCCCACCTGGAGGCAATGAGGCGTTGATCATGCCGCCGAAGTACAATCTGCCGCCGGTGCTCGCGTAGAGTTCTGTGAAGGTGGTGGCGTCGGGAGGGCCGGGAATCCTACGGAGGGACGTGGTGTCACACGTGTCCGCCATGCACGAGACTCGCGGCTCGATCCGGGTCACGGATAGCTCACAGGTCGCGTTGGCCATACATCAGGGTCGCCTTACACAGTCATGCTGTACTCTCTTGCGAGCGGGACGGGCTCACCGACCATGAGGATCCCGGAAGATGTGGAGATAGATCCCGTCGCTGACGTTGGCCATTCGCTGGCAATGGATCAAAGTAGTCTGTATCGTGAAAATGCATCGACCCCGTGAGAGAGCAGTTGGAGTAAAGGTAAGACGTGTTCATGCTGAATGTGGGATTGCCCGTGGTCGACGGGATCGCAATGGGCACTCCGACCAGTGCAACGTAGGTGAGATTTGCTTTTTGACTGGTGTTCTACCACCCGCCACTGTCCACGGTGAGGCTGTCCTCGAATGGTCCTACCATCGCAGACCTGAGATCGCCGAAGATATCATAGGTGGAGTTCTTCCACTTTGCCGGACTGATCCAGACGGCGTTGAAAATCGTGTCCGCTGCGCTGCTGAGCGACTCAAAGGCGTCTGCGCCGTCCAGTACAAAAGAACCGGGCGTGGTATCCAGATAGTGGAAGTCGCAGTCTTACTGAAGGGCCCCACAAGTGAGGGTAAGAGATGCGCCTCAGCTTCAGCCTGCGCGTGGAGATGGGGACGGTGAGCCATGTTCAGCGCTGTTGTGGAAATATCTGTGAGTGGCTTCTTGAAGGATTCGTTCAGATCTATCGACTCTGTTGGCAATTGAACCAGCTATATGCGTCTTCGAATTGAGGCTACGATGAAGGGAGCACAGCTGCGGCCCATACTGGAGCTTGCCACGGCAGCACCGTACGTCCACTTGAAACGCATTTTCGAGCCGTCTGTCTCTGCAAGCGACATGCAACAGTAATAAGGTAGCGATGAGTGGCAGAAGTGGAGTTGCCGTGGACCCATCCTCAACGCACAAAGGCTGGATCTAACTACATCTTTTTGGTGTGGGGGCGAGAATCCATCACGGCCCGCGAGGTGGCTGTGAAGACCCTACCTATTTTTGCATCTCACACACCAAAGGACTATACATACATACAGAGAGCACAGCCTTGCGGGGCAGACGGGTCCATCCACGCGCAGTACATGCATATGTAAATCGGGCAACGGGTGGCAGTCGATTAGTCCGTCGTCGACGGCATTGTCACTTCTGACGTTCGAAGTGATGCCTCGGATATCATCTCATCATAACGATGGTCGTGACGCTCGAGGGGCCACGATTCAGGTACGGAGGTGTATCATGTCAGATACATGTACTCAGCTACTGTAGGAGGTAGAATAAATGCTTCAGTCGTCATTTCGACCCGCGAGATTGGCGACAGGGATCACGTGCGCACTTGCCCTTTCGAAACACCCCCAACCCTGTCGTGAGATGAGGAGAACTACGGCTGTACACTATCAAATGGACTTGTCCTTGCGGCTGGGGTCGGCACGCGAGCAGAGTCCCAGATTAGCTACATACAGTCCATTCACCGCCCTCGACGGACACCACTGGCGGAGCATCATCAGAGCAGCGACAATCCGGCCACCACGAATAGCTCGGACGGTACGCGGGACTCGTGTAGGTGTCATCGCATCATTAGACGGCATCTTCGAGATGCCCAGTAATCATCACGCCGCCCGCACGGTCCGTAGACCATGCCACCCTCCAATTTTCCGGCCGCATCGACTTGCCATGAACTGACAAATAATGGGGTTTTGGGCCTCCGACAGCCCACGACTCCAACTCGAGTCATTGCCATGTCTGAGACCTCATGCTGACATTCGTGCTTCCTGGCATGCCGCAGGGACAGCGAGCGAGCAGCTGCAGTAGTAGTCCCCCAATAATGATAGGTAATAAAGGACTACTTATTGCGGAAGGACCTCACACGCGCCAAGTCCCCGTTTCAGTGAGATGAACGGGTACCAGGTCTTTTCCAATGCCTCTGCTCCTGCATACCATAGCACTCACTACTCACGTCTGCTCTAGGGGCGTGTCGAGATCTCTACATGCGACGACACACCCGACGTTCCAGTCTACTCCGCACAGGATTCGTCTTAGGTCGTCTTGCTTCCGTCGCGACTTTAAGACGCCACCATGTCTCTCCCGACGATGCTGTGCCTGTAGTGGACATGTATGTGACGAGATGTGTTGGAGGAACACAGGGGGGGGGGATTGCTCATCCACTACCGTCGCCGTTCCTCGTGCTGGAGAGCGACGACATCGCTCCTGCAATTCCATGCCGTGTCATTTTCAGCTGGGGTCCGGTCAAAACGAGGTTCGTGGTCAGACCAAGACCACGCTTCTTCTTCATTCGGAACATGACGCCAGATGGCACTCCCTCGAGCAGGCGGTCTCGCCCGCCCAAAACTCGTGTTCGTGAGGTCGGGACAGGGACAGGGACGAGAAGGATGTCCGTGTTCTTCCACGTCTGGTCAAATTATGATGATAGACCATTTCCCGGGAGGAACCGGTGACGGGTAATTCTCGGGCGCAGCAGGGCTTCGCGCCATGGAACTTTTAGGAGACGCATGGGGGCACTGATGACAAGGGAGTTTGACCTGCACTTCCTGACTCGAAACGGCTGCTGCGACACTGGCAATGCCACTTGCGACGGTCGCCAGAGGGCGTCATCGCCCCAATCGAATAGCACTCCTCCGCCGCTCGATCCATTCTGACTGCGCCAAGCCTCAATCTGTCTGGCGGAGAAAATGAAGGAGAGGCCTCCCGCCAGATACGACCGGATCAACGCTCGGCCAGCCTGGACCCATGAACCAGTGTTGCCCGGCGCGAGTCGTGCGGGACTTGCCTGTGATTATATCTTACACCTCTCTTCCACAAGCTTCCGTGAAGGCTAGTTGTGGAGCGCATTATTGCAGCGCCTTCAACAGACTGCGAAGACGAGCCACTTTCCTTTCTTTATTACATCCTCCGAGCAATGATCAAGGGGCAGGGTATATGAACAGCAGCGCTGACCTTCCTTAACACTCTTACCACCATCGTAACCGCTTACGCCGGCAAGAAATGCGTTCGACACTCCTTTCCGCCGTCGCGGCGTGCATCGCTCTCGTCAATGCATTCGCGAACCCTCTGCCATGCAAAGGCCTTTGCAGCAACAGCCACGATCCCTCTATCGTCCGCCGCGCCGACGGCAAATATTTTCGTTTTTCCACTGGTGGACAAATCAGCGTCCATACCGCACCCTCTATAACCGGACCATGGACGGGCGCAGGGATGGCCTTAAAGGGCACTGAAGATATGTGGGCGCCTGACGGTACGTTTGCCTCCGAGTGTACGAGAACGGATCGTCCTGTCTGGTGACTGACCTACGCTTATGCGACAGTCCACTTCGGCGGCGACACCTACTACCTCTACTACGCCGTCAGCAGCTTTGGCACCCAAAACTCCTTCATCGGCGTGGCGACCAGCAAAACGATGGAGCCTGGATCCTGGACCGACCATGGCAGCACCGGCATCACATCCGAGACAGGCGACAACTTCAACGCCATCGACCCCAATTTTATTCGCGTCCGCGGCGTGAATTTCCTGACTTTCGGCTCCTTTTGGAAAGGCATCCACCAGACCACGCTGAGTGCCGATGCCTTGACGGGCCCGGACACGACGCCGTATCCGGTTGAAAGCGAACCCAAACGTGGGTATGCGACCGAGGGCTCGTACGTGTATGCGCACGGGGGCTATTACTACCTATTCTTCAGTGAGGGACAGTGCTGCGGATATGATAAGCATCGCCCTCCGCCGGGCGGTGAGTACAAGATCAAGGTCTGTCGGTCCAAGGCTGTAAACGGGGGTTTTGTAAGTCCACCTCGGCATCGTTGACCCCGGGATCCGCGACGGCTAATGTGTTTTGGGGACCAGGTCGACCAGAGTGGCGTTTCGTGTCAGGATGGCGGAGGCACGCTGGTGCTGGGCTCGCACGGGAATGTGTACGGGCCGGGTGGGCAGGGCGTGTACGATGATCCGACGGAGGGGCCGGTGCTGTATTATCACTACGTCGATACGAACTATGGCTATGGGGACGGGAGCAAGTTCCTGGGGGTCAACCGGATCGATTTCAGTACTGGGTGGCCGGTGGTGTAGGCTCCTTGCACGACAGATCGGGATGTAGTGGTCTGCGTCTGGCCGTGTTGGGCATTCGAGATGCTTTGTCCGGTCGCAGAGAACATGTCGACAGTCGGACAAAGCGGGACTTCAGGGGTTTTAATAGCAACGTTGGCGCTCGATGCGCGGAAAGTCGTTGCTGACACAGCACAGTCCGTCCCGCGATGTCTTTTTTGTCGGTGTAGTCTATAGTATACATGTATGCTGCGAGCCGTATCGCCGAGAACGAGACAGATGTAAGATGCACCTCCACACGTGCTATTGAGTCAGTCAATCATAATGTTAGCTGTATTCTACGTACATGTATCAAGATACATGTAACGCTTCATGAGTCATGACGAAGTCAGAACGTACTGTACCATGATACATGTACCTTATTACTGTACCTAATTTTAGCTCGGCAGCGGGCGGCAGCAAGGATCAAGCTGCACCCCGTTCGTCATCTTCCTTTCACATGCCACCCACCTCACCCTTCCCCTCCCCCTCCACCTCCACCTCCGCCTCCCCATCCACACATCCCCCACCACACCACTGGGTCCCATCCAACCACCAGACATGGCCACCGCCGACCGCCCGCCGTCCTTCCGCACCAAATCCAAACCCGCGACCCCCTCCTCCACCGCCCCCAGTCTCCTCGAAACCTTCCAGCGCTTCTGGGCCAAAAGCTACGCCGGCGACTACTTTGGTCTCGCAGCGCTGCTCGCCGCATACATCGTCATCGCGTTGATCGGGGAGCCCTTCCACCGCCACTTCAGGCTCAACGACCCGCGACTGCAGTTCCCGCACGCGGAAGTCGAGAGGGTGGATGTCTGTACGACGCGCTATATATAACCCCCCCCTGTCTCCATGATATCGTCAGGCTGATGAGAACCGTGTCACCCCCACCAGTCATGCTCTTCCTCTACGCCGCCGTGATCCCCGCCGCCCTCCTCGCCATCTGGACCATCTTCCTCAAACCCCCGATCCACAAGGCCCACGTCACCCTCCTCGGCCTCGCGACCTCCATCATCCTCACCACCTTCCTGACCGACGTCCTCAAAGACGCCATCGGCCGTCCCCGCCCGGACCTCATCGCCCGATGCAACCCCGACGCCGACGCCCCGAAAGATGTCCTCGTCACCATCCAGGTCTGCAAGGAGTCGCGCCATCACGTGCTGCACGACGGGTGGAGGAGTTTCCCGTCCGGACACTCGAGCTTCGCCTTCGCCGGGCTGGGCTACGTCGCGCTCTTCCTCGCCTCGCAGACCAAAGCCCTCACGCCCCGGGCGAGTCTGCTCGTCATCCTGATCTGTCTCCTCCCCCTGCTCGCCGCGGCTCTGATCGCCATCAGCCGGTTAGAGGACTACAGACATGACTTCGCGGACGTGATCGCGGGGAGTCTGTTGGGCTTGTCGGTCACGTATCTGAATTGGAGGAGGTATTACCCGAGTCTGCTGAGCGGGGGGTGCGATGAGCCGCATTCGGCGCCCGGGAGTCGGCGGGGGAGCCCGAGTGGGTTCTTGCGGGTGAGGGATGAGGAGGAGGCGCAGGGCATGGTCGAGGCGGGGAGGTATGGCATGGTTGATGAGGAGGGGTTTGGGAGGGAGGGGGTGAGGTGAGGGGTCGGCAGGGTTGGCTAGTCTGTCGATTTGCGTCCTCAAGTGAGTCCCGAAGAAGTAGGTCGGTGTCATATGAGTCTCGTTGAGGTCCTCAGATGACGCGGACTTCTCTCTCGGTACAGAGGGAATCAGCGGTGGTCACACGGCAGCTTGCCACACACGGCAGCTTGCCACACCCGGCCCTCGCACCGCGGGCGGTCAATCCTTCTGGCAATGGCACTCGCGCTGTCGAGCACGGCTGAGGCACAGGCTGCGCTGCCAGCCATCTATCCGCCCGTGCGAGACCCACGCCCCCTCCCTCCACGCGAAAAAAAGGCCTCAGGACACCGCGTCGAAGGACGTCACGTAGCCCCGTCTGAGGCTGCGCCACTCCTGGTCAGACGACGGAGCTACCGCATGTGCCCGGTTGAAATCGATGGCGCTCAACACCAGATACGTGGCATCAAGATGCGGAGTGAAGAGGTGTGGTCGTGACGATCTGGGATATAGGCTAGCTGTGCGTATGTGGCCGGGGTGGGGTGGAGGTTTGAGGATATAGGGTGGGGTGGAGATTGGCATTGGGTTGTAGGCGTTGCGACGGTAGGGGGTAGGTGGTGAGGAGAATTTTTTCATGGGTGGTCTATGGGTTGAGGTTTGCTGGCTCCTGTATCTATCTGTCTATAGGTTTTTCCGCTTGGTTGAGATGCTGTCGACCCGGTTCGAGTCCATCCATCTTGTCTTGACGCTGTCGATCTCGCTTGAACCGATCTAACCCCCGCACCTTGGACGTGAAGCGTTGATCACGGATCGAGGAGCAACTTCCAGCATCACCTTTATCGCTCTATCCGCCTGAAGGTCGCGTAGGCCGTGATTGAAGTCCTCCTGATTGGATACTTTGCACGACGAAAGGGAACCTGAGCTTCACAGAGTTCTTGACGCCCTTAGGATTCCCCGTCTTCGTGGTCTAGACGACGAGGACGGTGCCCTAGGTGACAAGGTCAGAGCAGTTATCGATGTTAGGGGTCTGAACAAGATCACGGTGCCGGATTCCTCAGAACAGATGCGGTGCGCGGCTGTTAGCCCGCCGGTACTGCCGCTTTGCGGCCGCGCACGCCTCGCCTCGCCTCGGCTGATGGTGGCTTCGACGTTGACTCGTGTTATAGCGGTGACTGATACTGTTGATTTTGACAACCGGTCAACCCTGATTTCTTGCTGTCGAATTGATTTGGTATTCGTGAGCTGATGAGTTGAGGCTTTGAGCGCGGTCGGCGTCGTGGATGCGATTGATTACGTGATGATGATACTGTCGACAGACATCATTTGGAAAGTGACCGGCCCCGCCGCCTTGCCACCAGGATGCGGCACCGGCTTGCGCGGTGGAGTTGCCGCAACCTGGCGATCCCTCATTGCTCTTGAACCCGTTGGTGCATCAGCAGGAGTCTGCGTTGGAGTAGGAGCCAGCGCAGCAACCGACATAGCTACTGGCGCGGCCACATCCACAGCAGTCCCATTTAGCCCCTTCCTTGGATGTTGTTAGTCGTGAGGTAAGCGGTTTTGGCCTCGTGGGTGGCGCGCATGTCGGCGGGTCTCTTGTTCTTGTCCATGGTGAAGTCGATGGCGTGGTCCTGGTTGAGGATTACCCAGTCCCTTTGCTGTGCAGCCGAGGACTGGGTGCTTGCCGCAGGGCTGGGGTGGATGTGAGTGATTGTAGGTGATGAATGGTAGACTTATGCTTGCTGAAAGTCGTATACAATCGCATGTTGTTGACAGTTCGGGGAGTGTTGATATTTCGGTGAGGTTGCTCAATACGGATGTATTGGGAGAGATCGATGGTCCGCCAAATACTGATGATCCTCGAGCGAAGAGTTGCTGACTCACTACATTGATCAGTAAGGTAGCCAAATTCTTCATAGCGAGAGTGATATTTTCGTGAGAGAAACAAATCGAAGTGGCCAAAAAGGTGGTGCAGATGTGAAAGTGAAGTGAATGGTGGAAATCACATGCAAAACTTGGCAACATGCCCAGAGCGTGGGCCGACGTGAATGCATGTCCACAGACTTCTACAGAGCAGATGAGAGTCAAGAAGCGCTCGAGCTGCTGGCAGGCCGGATGGGCCCTGTGCCAGATCGAGAGCACAACACGAGCAATGAGACAGTTGGCATGTGTTCGACCTACGCAGCACCTCAATCATCAGGTGGCTGGCCATTAGGGATCGCCACCAAACCCTGCATGCTCACTGCGCATAGACGCTACGGTTCCACCGCAGTTCCGAGAAACGGAAGGGATCCACGCCATTGCCAGATGGTTGGACTCTCTACCGTCCCAAGGGTTCTTCCACCCCTTGACTCCTCCCGGACGAGACCACGGTGATCAGGTCTACATTCCATCAAGAGACCTTCAGATCACCGTCGGAAAGGCCCAATATGATCAGAGTTCATCCCGCATCTCGTTCTGTGCTGCCATCACGAGCTGATGTCCATCGCGCAATGCTATCCGCATCGAAGCAGAAGCGTAGGATCTGACTCGGGTGTGTTTTGTGTAACAAAGAAGAGAAGGTTTGCACATGCGCTAGGCTCCGCTGGTGCCGTCACCACAAAAGGCAATGCCAAGACTCTTTCATGACTCAAGCATCCTAGCTGTCGGTCATCGGTTTTGGCAACGGAGTCATGAAGCAGATGTTGTAATCCGATGGCCCTGCTGATGCTGTTGTCGTCTCGATTCGAATATCTGACGGTGGTCGAAGCGGGACTGAGGTAGATGGACAGCCGATGAAACGGCTGGCAACCATGGGTCCAGATACTTGTAGATGATGATGAGGCGTCCAAGGAGTACGTGGGCCGTCATGAGCTACTGGACCCCCCCCCCGTGTCTGCTGTGCCTGCGGACCGACGTGTCCTCATCCTGTGTCAATCGTTAAGGTACTCGAGAAGTCTAGGCGAGTGACAAACCGGCATGACAGCCTCGTATATCGACTGCGCCGCTGGACTTGCATTGAGGCTCAGTCGTGGCTGCTTTGCCGTCTGATCGTGATCGATGGTAGATCTCCAAATGTGAACTCATGCGCATCGTCGCGGCGGCAGCCATGGCAATGCATCTGTTATCGTGCTTGCCCTGGTCAGTGGCTGTTGTGAGGGTACGGTCTTGTATATCGCCTGCATATCCGGTAGGGCTTGTCGATGCATCCTCGCGCAATGCCACGCTGAAGATACGATGTCGCAGGGACACGCTCTAGATGCAATTCAGCAGCCCATGACTATGGCAGGGAGAGGGTCATTGGATGTGGACAACACGGTCGCGTCGTAGCAGCGCAGAGGCATGGATATCTGACACACATTGTACATGGACGTCGACGCCTCCCTGGATTGCACAAACCCGCTGTCATACATGTATCTCACGTGGATAGTCACACGACATCATACAACACACGCGCCCAGCTCCATCACTCGTGGTGGCTTGACGAGCATGCCAAGGCGCCGCTGTCACATCCGGCGGGGGGCAACATCGAACATCGCACGTCGGACGATGATGAGCGAGGTGGGAGTGCAACAATGGAACATGCCAGCTTGCATCAAGCCGACTCTATCATCTCACGCCGAACGTGGAAGATGAAGTTGGAGATTCTGTCTCAGATGTGGCGGCCGGTCGGGAGTTCTGATTGGCTCCCAGGCGAGGCGGGCTCGTGAAAGCTGGCCTCTCCCGTGAAGGCGGGATCGAAGGTGGCCGAAATGCCAGCTGGAGCTTCCGACAAAAAGGCCACTTTGGTCAATGCAAACGCTCTTTTATAACCGCACCTCTGTCACCCCCGACCTTTTCCTTTCTTTTTTGGCTCGACACCAACAACATCATCCTCGTCGCGCCCCTTCACCCCACGCCACGCCGAGATGGCCAGATTCTCGAGGAATAAGGCCGCACGGCCAGCACGAAGCAGCATCACATCGCCATGGATGACCGCCTTCTACATATGCGCCATCCTGTTCGCACCAATGCTCTTCATGGGCATGATCCCGGCCGCCAGCGCCCAGGACAACGCCCAGGAGCCCTTGAAGGACAACTCCGTCACCGGTCCCGGTAAGTCACAGTGTGGTAGCCCGCTACAACCAGGTTGGAGGACTGACGTCGATGTCCTATTATAGTCATTGGTATCGATCTTGGCACAACCTACTCCTGCGTCGGTATCATGAAGGGCGGCAAAGTCGAGATCCTCGTCAACGACCAAGGTAACCGTATCACACCCTCGTGGGTCGCCTGGAACGACGACGAGCGTCTGGTCGGTGACGCGGCGAAGAACCAATACGCGAGCAATCCTCACCGGACGGTCTTCGACGTCAAGAGATTGATTGGTAGGAAGTACGACGACCGGGATGTGCAGAAGGACATCAAGCACTTTCCCTACAGCGTGGTCAACAAGGGTGGACAACCGAGAGTCAAGGTGGACGTCAAGGGGTGAGTACATCATTCATATGTCGAAGTCGGGACATTTCTCAGGAGAATGAGCTGACGTGTTGCACAGCGATGAGAAGACTTTCACTCCAGAGGAGGTCTCGGCCATGATTTTGGGCAAGATGAAGGAAGTTGCCGAGTCTTACCTTGGCGAGAAGGTCCACAACGCGGTCGTGACAGTCCCAGCCTACTTCAACGACGCTCAACGTGCCGCCACCAAGGACGCAGGCACCATCGCCGGTCTCAATGTCCTTCGTGTTGTCAACGAGCCGACCGCCGCCGCTCTCGCCTACGGTCTCGACAAGACCGACCAGGAGAAGCAGATCATCGTCTACGATCTCGGTGGTGGTACCTTCGATGTTTCCATCTTGACCGTCGACCAGGGTGTCTTCGAGGTGCAGGCTACGGCCGGTGACACACACTTGGGTGGTGAGGACTTCGACCAGAGAGTCGTGGACTTCTTCGTCAAGCAGTACAACAAGAAGCACGACACGGATATCACCAAGAACGCCAAGACCATGGGTAAGCTGAAGCGGGAAGTCGAGAAGGCCAAGCGCACTCTCTCCTCGCAGATGTCGACCAAGATCGAGATTGAGGCGTTCCACGAGGGCAACGACTTCTCCGAGACTCTGACCCGCGCCAAGTTTGAGGAGCTCAACAACGACCTCTTCAAGAAGACTTTGAAGCCGGTCGAACAGGTCTTGAAGGATGCCAAGCTGAAGAAGAGCGACATCGACGACATTGTGTTGGTTGGTGGTTCTACTCGTATCCCGAAGGTTCAGAGCATGCTCGAGGAGTACTTTGGCAAGAAGGCCAGCAAGGGTATCAACCCTGACGAGGCCGTTGCTTATGGTGCTGCTGTTCAGGGTGGTGTTTTGGCTGGTGAGAAGGAGGTGAGTTGCAACCATCCCCAGCAGTCGGCTGCGATCCGGGCTTGGCGGGCGTCTCAGCTTGGGCCCGAGCCTGTTTGCAGCGACGACATGTCTGCATCCACTTTCGCGATTCAATGCTGACTTTCTTTCTAGGCGAGCGAGATCGTCCTCATGGACGTCAACCCGTTGACGCTCGGTATTGAGACCACCGGCGGTGTCATGACCACCCTCATCAAGCGTGGCACTACCATCCCCACCAAGAAGTCCCAGATCTTCTCTACGGCCGCCGACAACCAGCCAGTCGTCCTCATTCAAGTGTTTGAAGGCGAGCGCACTATGACGAAGGACAATAACTTGCTCGGCAAGTTCGAGCTTTCTGGCATTCCTCCGGCTCCTCGTGGGCAGCCACAGATCGAGGTGACATTCGAGCTCGATGCGAACGGTATCCTGAGGGTGTCAGCAGGAGATAAGGGCACGGGCAAGTCGGAGTCCATCACGATCACGAACGACAAGGGCCGTCTCAGCGCCGACGAAATCGAGCGTATGATCCAAGAAGCCGAGAAGTACGCCGACGAGGATAAGGCCACCCGCGAGAGGATCGAGGCTCGCAACGGGCTGGAGAACTACGTTTTCAGCTTGAAGAACCAGCTCAACGACGAGGATGGTCTGGGTGGCAAGATCGACGAGGACGACAAGGAGACTCTTCTCGAGGCCGTCAAGGAGGCGCAAGACTGGTTGGAGGACATGGCGCAGTCGGCCGATGCGGAAGACTTTGAGGAACAGAAGCAGAAGCTGAGCGATGTCGCTTACCCGATCACTAGCAAACTGTACGAGGATGCAGGCGCTGGCGCTGGTGCTGGCGGAATGCCGGACTGGGATGAGGACGACAGCGGGCATGATGAGTTGTAGATTATATCCTCTCTGAGTACGAGCATGCGATAGGCGTTTTGTCGGGTCACAGGGCTTGAGAGAAAGCCCGGTACATTATGATGTTTTTTTTTTGCGAGAGAAAAATGAAAGTTTTTTTCGATCTTCATCCCTACTAGGCGTGACGAAGAAGTTCCTTGACTCGGTATCGAGGCTATCTAGACGATCGAGACTTGTGACTTGAGTGTCTGGCTGCGGTCTGCCCAAGGTACCCAGCCAGTCTACCACGTTAGAGAACACCACCTTATCGGTGTTGACGATCGCCACCTCTGCTCCTTGGTCACAGCCCGCGCTGAGACGATCGAACGACGAGTGCGACCGTGTGGATCAGCGCGGAGGGTGTCTGTCGATCGGTCGGTAGCGGCGTCTACCAGCTTCGATGGAGGACTTTCCAAGCCCAGGGCGGACACAGTTCGAACAACGGGAAGAACGAGGGTTCGCTTCTGGGAGTGGATGGGATGAGCCAGCCTCGGCGGGAATCAGGATGTCGTCGTCGTCTCCGGGCTCAGGCGTCTATTTGCAGGCGTTTTTTTTGGGGGGGGTACGGTCGTGTTGATCGCCTCGTAGGGGACTGATTGGGTAGTAGCTTAGGTCTTCTGGGCCAGAGGAGCGTCGAGAGGTGTGGCGGCGTCGTTCGGTGGCGCTACGCAGATATTTTGCCTTTTTTTTCTTTTTTCCAGTCAGTGGCAGTGGCGCGAGGTCTCGCTTGTGAGAGGCTTCGATCGCTGTTTTCGCTCTGGGGCAGGGCAGGACGGGAGTCTAGGGACGGCGTTTCGGAGGAGCTTGTGATACAATGCCCGTTGTACTCCGTTGTGACGCTGATGAAGTGGCTCTCTCTCTCTACACACAGGATCTCGTTTCTGATGTACTTGGTAATGTGCGAGTTCTCCAGCGGGTGGTGTTTTTTTTTTGTCGCTCCTTCCCCATTCGTCAGCGCTTGCGCCTTCTCGGGAACACCTCGGGCCGCTGGACAGTAAGTATGTATAATTTGATTGCGCTTGGAGCTTCCACAAGTGAAAACAGCCTCAGAAATAGAATCCATGAAAGCGGTCATAGGTCAATGGCTTAGCGTTAGGTCGAGTCTGTGGGCCTTGGCTCCTGGTTATGCCTGTTAGAGTTTCGTTTTTGGCTGTTTGATCGGTCGGTGATTGGGTGGGGTTCGAGGTGAGAAGGGCTATGGGTTCGAGTGGTTCATGTCGGATTGTCATTCGGGAGGCGGGTTTATTGATGGCTTGGTGCTGCGGCAAGTTCAGGCGAGGCGCTCTGCGTGAAATCCCCGTCTCGTGACTTTAGTGCTGCCTGAGGGGTTCTTTCATATGTGAATCTCAAGTCATGTGACTGGCTCGGTCTCAATGGGATGGATGCTGTGGTCTGCTAGGATCGTACATACAAATCATTCTGCCACTGTATTGCTGCTGCTGACGCTCTCCCAGAAACGCCTCAATCCTGATACCTTTTCCTGCTTCGGCGGCTCAGGCCATGCGTCGGGTAATCTCCTCCCTTCTCCCGTCTTCGCTCTTCGGGAGAATCGCCATACGAGTATGCCGACACCGCCTGCAGCATCTTTCTGTCTCGCATGGATCTGCCGTGCTTTCCGTTCCAACCAGACCCGCAAGCCATCTCTCAGCTTCTCCCTCTCGACCTGCCTTTTGCGCTCGACCAGCGTCCCTGCCACGCCTTGACCCCAGACTATCTCGCCTGACCGCCGGTCGTACTTGCAGCATTCTTTCGGCAGTATGTTGGCCGATATCAGAGCAGACAGCTTAGGCCGTCGCGCGAGAGAGCGGTTCAGACGGATGCAAACCAGGGACCAGTGTAGCCTTCTGGCCGCCACGTGGGTTCTGGTGAGGTAGATGGTCGATGCGGGGGGCTGGAGCGCGTACAATGGCGGCCTGCGGCGGAGGAGGTGATCCACCCGGGCCTGTGAGTACCGTAATCTCACGCGGTGCAGCAGGGGATCGAACGAGAGCACTCGGAGGTGGCGGCTGGTCTACTTCGTATCAGCGTCCTGCTGTGCATCCGTCGGCTCGACTGCTGCTGCCTACCCGAGACGTGGAGAGGAGCTCGGGGATGTCGAGGAAATACAAGATATGGAGCAGCAACTCGTCCGGCAGGTCAGCGAGATGATGATTGATGATTGCCATCGAAGTATGGACTGGCTCCGTCATGATTGCGGTGTGCTGAGGATATAGCGATTCCGTCGTCGCCATGTCATGTCATGGTTCATGGTGCTCGGCAACAGGGTGCTGTCACGGGCCGGCCTGTCGGTAAAGACTACCTCCTACATGGGAACGATTCAAGACGGTGGCTCGTGCGTGTGTGCCATTATTGGTCATCATCATCATCATCATCATCATCACGGGCGCTTCAGTCATCCATGGATGGCTCTGATAGAAGGATTATGTATTGACGACGAGACATGGGCAGACGCACGTTGTGTTGCATTCTTCATTCTTCATTAATCATTATTCATGATTTCATTATTTCATTGCTACATGTAATGCCGTCGACAGGCCCATAATAATCATGTCCGCGGTTGTCTCAGTTGTCGCCAAGCTCGGCGGCAAGCAGCCAGCGCCGACGCCTTTTTCACCACACAGCTAGCTTCCACCATCCAATGGCCTATAAAACACTACGACAGAAAAGCTGCATGTGAGCTCCGCCGATTGCGGTGAAGTCTTGGTCATCCGTTCCGGAGCACTACACACGGGGAATACGTCGTTATTATTTGAACTTGGCACGGCCGGATGCGCTGACCGTGAACCCCTCCACCCCCGACCCTCTCCCTCCCCTCTCTGCGAGGAATCATAATGATTAATCAGATTAATCAATATCATGATGCCATCCCCCAACAGCATCGAGGCCATCCCGTCCACTCCTGTCAGCGCGCAGGTACCGCCAGCTCTACCAATCGCAGAGCTACCTTGACAGCCTTACCGCCCCTATTGGCTAAGCAAGGATGAAAGCTGCTCCCACGAACAGGCGGCCCGCAAGCTTTGTTAGTAGGCCAGCCGGCACCTCGATTTTCAGTCAGGTGAAACTGGCCTTCTGCGTGCAGCGTCAACAGCCGCTGCGGTGTGGGACCGCCAATGGTGTCCCTGGAGGCGCCGTCATTCATGTGACCGGATGCTGGCGCATTGCCCCGAAGAGTCAATTCCGACGTCAAGTGCTTGCCCAGCCTCCGCCTGCCTCGCGCCGGACTACACACCTCCCTTGATCTCGGGTCCAATCGACCCTCGCTTGTCAACGCAAAGAGTCTCATCGGCCTCGCTACTTGCGTCAGGGCCTCGCGCGGGTACGTCTTCGCGGTTCGGCGGGCTAGTCGGATGGGTGCTGCAGCAGACGTTCGACCTGCGCATATCGCGGTCAAAGCGTCCTCCCAGCCTCCCCTTCGACCTACAGATGCAGGGTAATATAGCCGCGAGCTCTGACTGGTGCAATGACCTTCGTCTCGCTCGGTGGCTGCGCGAGACGCTTACAGCGACGCCCGTCAGACGACGCCGGAGTCGAGGGCGGACGTCGAAGCGCAGCGCCGGTAGCGTTGTATCCACGGTCAAGTTGCACCCGTCAGATATTTGCACAGCTCTCACGGCCTCGGGCTGAGACAAGACTGTTCCCAGTCGATTCAGTCAGTCGAGGGAATGCTCAAGGGTCCCAATGACTGGTGAATGTGAGAGGTACAAAGCATCGTAGGTGGGTCGATGCTGGTTCTGCGCGGCCGCGAATGGACCGCAGAAATTTGTACTGATAATCACGAATTTGCGCCTACAGATAGCCTTTTTTCTGACCCGCCATACTCGTGATGCCACGTCAGAGCGGAGATGGCTTGGTCAAACCTAGCGTGGCCTTCCCGTTGAGTCCGAGGAGGGTGCCGAGTAAGAATCGAGGCATGCTCCTGCACTGACTCCTCCCCTGGTCGGAACCTTGGGCAACATGCTTGCTAGACTGATCGAACCACTGGCCTCTTCGCCACTTCTGCGGACCTTTGGCACTAGCCGAGGAGCGGGATGTGGTCACCTGAGTGAAGATGAATGGCTGGCCGATGCATGTGCATGCATCAAGGGAGCCTTTGTGCAAATGACCGCCCTCCACTACTGGGATCAATGCGCCGATGGCACTCCTGCAGCACCTGCAGATAAGGTGACTGGTCGGGACCATCAAGGGTATCGACGGACATGACAATGGGCGCTGCGGGCAACGATCCAGCATCGTCAGGGTGCGTCAGACGGATCAACGGTTGTCTGCCCAGACGGATCATGCACGTTGAACCTATTGCGACCACGCATTCTGAGCTCGTGCTGCTTGGCGGAAATGCGCTCGTATGCTACCTCAAAAGTGCTCGTGCTGGGTACCAAGGGCTACTCTGGTCAATGTGGGTCTGTGCCGTGAGCAGACGAGGTCAGGACATATGCCAGAATGCCTCAGGCCACATCTCGTCGGCTGCTATCCGTCTTCCCACGAAGGGGCACGGGGTCCGCGCCGGAGCCTGTGTCATGGCACCTGGAGTCCCTGTGTCTGGAGGTCAAGGACTCTGCGTGGCCAATGGCGCATGTATGTGAGCCCCTTTGAACGTGATATGACTTGAGCCGCATCGACTGCTACACCACGTGACCTGGAGAAGAGTCACTTAGTCCTCAAGCTTTCACTCTGGTCGGAAGGCTAGCGAACTTCGTTGAGCTTCGATCCTTGCACAGAGGAGAAGAGACCGAGTCCGGCCTGGCGGACGGAATGGTGTCAAGCATCATCAATAGGCGGAGAGTGGGCCACGCAGACGAAGATCGCCAGGGAGAGCAATATCAGAGCGCATGCCGTCACGCCCGGAGACGCCATGGTGACTATGCAGCTGCTGAATCCGGTCGTCTAGCTCGAGATGGAGGTCTTCCGCGGGCCCCGACGATTGTCGTTGGCTCGATCGAAGCGAGTTATCAGCCCACCCAAGGCCGTAGTGGGCTGGTCCCTTCCGGAGCTTGCACGGCAACGGGACAAGACGGTCTTGTCGTGATGGGACCACCGTCGAGGTTGAAAGCATAAATAGCGAGCTCGAGGCTCGATGGCCTCCTTTGTTCTTCTCCATCCTCGTCTCCCAGCCATCCGATTTTCCAAGAGTACCTCCTCATTTGCCCGTCACTCAGGTATGCTTCCAGAGATGTCACATCTTCGACTTGGCTTAGGGGCTTCCTGTCAATCGATATTAGCCTCGAGCAAGTTGCAAGAAAGGAGATGACCACCGCCAACCATCGCCATGGCCACGGCCAGCGCTAACCGGTGTGCCCAGACAACAGTGTCGCGCCTCATCAGACCCTACCCGGCTTCGTCTCCACAAAGTATCAACCATCCCCGGTCGGATCCGATCAGCGACACTAACCGAACGGCAGTCCAAAGCCCGACATGTGCTTCTACGAGAACTACAAATACGCCTGCAACGACTGGAAGTGGGGCAACTTCCGCCAGCACTGCCAGAAGGAATACCGCACCGGCGAGACCTGCGGCACCAAGATGATCTTCCAGACCACCCTGCTCGCCGACAAGTGCTCCATGTGCGAGAAGATCGAGCGCAAGAAGCGCCGCTACGAGAAGCACAAGTCCGACTACCAGCGCTGGAACTCCACGGACCCGCAGAAGTACCGCTTCTCGATCGAGAAGGCCGTCGAGGAGATGAAGAGCCTGGCGCAGGAGATCAGCACGCTGATGGCCGACAAGGAACGCCGGCACAACATGATTGGTAACCCGCGCCGAGGTTGACGATGGGGCGGGGATCGAAGGTGTTTCGAACGGGCGAGCCTAGAGTCATGTGGAGTTTCGAGTCGCGAAGGAAGCGGCATCGACCACTCGCTTATCGTAGCACGCGGTAGCGGATTCGGTTTGTTGGGGGGGAGCAAAGCAACGTGCCTCGTTGAGTTCAATCATGCGTTTGGCGGTGGGGGGGGTTCGAAATGGCGCAGGACAGACAAGGCGCTCTCGTGTAAAACAGAATGCTTACCTCTTTTTTTTTTCTTCTCCTCGCGTCATCTCCGTAGCATTGACACGAAATGTAACGAACGGTTTTTCCCGGAGAACTCCTGCGATCGGGGCGGCTGGCGGCGGCGGCGGTTGCTGCAGTCTGAAAAGTCGCATGTTCTGCATTTGGCATCAGATGTGGTCAAACTGACCAATGGTAGGCACGGCTTTCCAACGTCGGCGCCTACCAAACTGTCGGGTCGTACACAGGTCTTTTTTAGCTTCGACAAGACACGCTCGAAGCGCTTGGCTGGAAGAGCCGAGTGATCGCCGAAGGGGGAGCGGGCTCTGGCTGCGGAGAGAGAGAGAGAGAGCCACTGTTCAATAGAGTTGGAAGGGGGAGGGAGTGATGCACGTGATCGGGTTGTCTTACTGTGAAGGAAACTTGATTTCTCAGTCTATCGCGTGCTAATTGTATCGGGCGCTGCATTCGGTTATCCTGCACAATCATGTATCGACCAACGCCTCGCCCATAACCATGCATTCGCTATCCATAAAATCGTAGCATCGAGCACTGCTTTTCTGCTCTCCACGGCAATCTTCCTGCCGTTGCACTCATGCTGTCGGGGTCGGGGTCGATCCAAAGACCGCTGGCCCGAAAGTAGAGGCGCCGCCGTAGCCGCCTGCGTTGTTCTCGCAAGTATCCCAGCAGCCATACTGGGTAGTCGTGACGAAGATAGTTGTGGTGCCCAGTTCACCACTGAAGCAACTTGATGGCGAGGTCGGCGACGGGGACACGGTGCCCAACGGTCCTGTCGCCGTGTTTGGTGAAGTGCCAGTCTCAAGTGGAGCGGTGCCTGAAGGTGCGAGCGTCCCTGATCGCGGCAAGCCAGATTCAGGCGATGCGCCTGTTCCAACAGGACCAGCTGGTGCGGTGCCTGAGGGTGCAAGTGTACCAGATCGAGGTAAGCCAGACTCAGGGAAGGTACCGGGAACAGTGCCAGACGGGCCAACGAGAGGCGCAGTTCCTGGTGCGGTCCCTGAGGGTGCGAGACCACCCGAGCGAGGCAAGCCAGAGTTGGTGAAACCGGCTGGTGCGGTGCCAGACGGACCACCAAGCGGTGCGGTGCCTGGTGCGGTGCCAGATGGGCCGCCAAGGGGCGCGGTGCCTGGTGCAGTGCCTGAGGGCGCCAGAGTACCTGAGCGAGGCGAGCCAGGGTAGGTAGGGAAGACCAGACCGCTCAATGGTGCGGTGCCAGCTGGTGCAGTGCCTGAAGGTGCTAAGGTACCAGAGCGAGGCAAACCCGACTCAGGGTAAGCGGTCCCCGAAGCTGGGAACGGCCCGGACAAGATCGTGCCGCTGCTGTACGCAGTGCCGCTCACCAATGGAGCGCCGCTGGATGGAGCAAGTGAGCCGGAACGTGGCAGGCCAGTGTTAGAGAACGGAGCGCCGGAAGATGGAACACTGCCGGACAAAATCGTGCCGCTGCTGTATGCAGTACCGCTGGCCAATGGCGCGCCGCTGGATGGAGCAAGTGTGCCAGATCTTGGCAGGCCACTGTTCGAAAACGGCGTGCTGGAAGAAAGAGGTCCAGAAATGATGGTGCCGCTGCCTCCGGCCGCTCCACTAAGGGCTCCAGAGATAATGTAGCCGGAGCTGTACGCTGTGCCACTCACGCCGCTGATGACGGACGTAGCTGTGCTGGCTGAGGTGATGGTCGTTCCAGGAATGATAGTACCATTGACTGGGATTGCGCCCGAAATGATGCCGCCCGAGCTGTATGCCGTTCCACCTGAATATGTGATGGTCGTTGCGGAAGTGACTGGAGTGGCCACAGCGCCCGATCCAGCGAGACCGGATCCTCCGGCAGTGCCCCCAGCATTTCCACTGATGATGTACCCTGAGCTATATGCCGTTCCGCTCAAGAATGTAGTCGTGTAAGCAGATGTGAGAGGAACACCGCCCGAGGCAACGACACCGGTTGCACCTGCCGAAGCTCCAGAGCCGTTCAGCACGGTAGAGTATGTGGATACGACTGGCGTGGCCGTGGCGAGAGATCCATTGCCTCCTGCACCAGCTCCGGCGCCAGCTCCAGCGCCGCCGGTAGCAGTCACGTAGTAATAAGTTGACGTCCAGGCGGTCGAGCTTATCTCCTCCCCAGCTGAGTTGAATGTCTGGTTCGTGTTGACTTCCGTGACATTGTAGCCAGTCTCGTCGTAGGTCGTCGAGTTGGACACGCTCGAGACGCTGTAGTCGCCATTGTTATCGTCACTCTCTGTGGAGGTGACGGTCTCGTTCGAGCCAGCAATCGCGGTCGAGGTCTCCGAGACAACATATTCCGTGGTCGCGGACGACCAGTACTCGGTAAAAGTCGTGTAGTATGCGTAGTACCACTCGCCATCAGATGTGTACAGAGTCGAAACAGCAGTGCCACTGGAGTAGGTCGTGCCATCCGTCACGTACGTGGTGTAGCCGCTCGCTCCGGCATCTCCAGTGTTGACCAGGAGACCGCTGGCAGGCATCTGAGGGCCAGGAGTGACAACCGAAATGCTGGTCGTGCTGTTTCCAATCATGCTCGAGAACGATGAACTGAGCTGGCTCGGGTCGGCGCTGGTCGAGGCGGCGAACGGAGGGGCTTCTGTCGCTGTGCCGTTGGGATCCGCGCCATCGATACCGACAGCGATGCGCTGCAGGATAGCACTATCGGTGCCAACAGCAGCCACGGTGTTGTTGGCGGTGGCCTTCAAGAAACAGTTGTAACCATCGACATTGGTAGATTGGTAGTATGACAGACCTTGGCAGACGGGCAGGTCGAAATCAGCATCCCCGATAGAACAAGCAGCCGCACACTCTCCGAAAGTGGCGTAGTAGAGGGCACCATAGAAGTCCTCGTCGGTCAGGTCAGTGTCACACAGAATCAGGTAATCGAAGCGCTCGCTGCCGACCATTTGGCTGACGGTCGTATTATTGTCATCTGGGCACGTGAATGCATTAGCCGTGGGCATCGCACCTGCAGCAGAACTGCTGGTAGAACCGGACGCGCTGGTCGAATTGGCTGATGGTGAAGCTGGAGCACCGGCTGTTGCAGTGGAGGCAGCATCGGCGGAAACGTGAACAGTAGTGAGCTCCACAACAGGCCCGGCAGAATTAGTCGTGGTGGTAGTGGTCGTAGTCTGTTCGAAGGCGTATTGCGTGGCAACAGCGGCCAGGTCCGTGTATGTCTCCGTCGTGGTCGAGCCAGCGTACGTTTGGCACAGGCAGGCACTTGAGAAGCTAGACGAGAGCGCCGAGTCGCTGTCCGCTGTGATGGTTGTGTTGCCGTTGGCGACGGTGGTGGCGTTGTCAGCTGCGGCTATCCGCTGTCTGAATGCCGAGAATCCTTGGTTGACCAGCGATTGCTGTGCCTCACTGAGCTGGGCGCGGGCGGTGATTTGAGCGGCATTGCGCTTGACTTTGGCGGCGCCGCCATCGGTGATGACAACGGTCGAAGTGGTGTATCCAGTAGTGCGGTCTACCTCCGTGACGGTCTGAACCTCAGTCGTGAAAATGTCCGTGCTGGTGCTGGGAGTTGTTTAGCATAAGATTTGTACAGCAAAGACGATGTTGGTAGCTTACGTGGTAGGAGTATAGTCCACAGTAACGGTGTTGTCCGGGTATGCAACGAAGGCCTGGCAGAATGCTTCGCCGAAGGAAGAATTGCTGACGAAGTTGTAGTATTGATCTATATCACAAGTGGCGCGTTCTTCGATGGCCCGTTCTTCAAGATGCTTCTTGAAGAGGTTGTTGAGCCAGTTCATGACGTTCGGCGATTGTGCCACGTTGTCGTCGCGGGCGGGAAGATCATTTTGAGGCATGGCCCGAGCCTCAACCAGCGTCTGAACGAGAGAAAGGCATAGAGCCTCTGCAAAGAGTGACGAACGCATGGCTAGTAAGCCCTGCGAGCAGTAACGAATGACAAGCAGAAGCCTCAAGCTTGAAGTTAGATCGATGCCGAACGAATGGCTGATGGTTGTTGTTGTCCTGGATGTTGGAGCTTGTGATATTGCAACTTGTCGGTCGACCAGATATCTTATATCTACGTTGCAGTCCTGTCCATGGCTGGAAATGCGTGATAGACCTAGCCACACCGAGCGCTGGTGTTCCCTCCAGCTGCTTGCCTTGCAGATGCCTCTTGTCGCTAAGCTGCAGAGGCATGGTGGGCCTTGGGCTGGAAAAGAAATGTTGGCCACCGTTAACCAACCGTCCTTGCTGAATTAGAGACTCCATGATACCTGCCTGTAAGAGTGATTCCCACACAGTGGGAAGAATGGAGAATCTACGAACATCTCCGGCCTCCCTTACTTGACCATATGTCACCAACCACAGCTTACCTTGCGCATTATTCATTTTTCTGTCAATGCTTTGACCCAGGAGGGATAGCTAAGTGGTTCGCAGAGGAATGTAGGCTGACGCGAGACACGTCCCCACAACATGCCTGTGGCGCTACACAAATGCACATCGTCCATCGAGGATTCTAGTTGGAAATTGAGATCAAACGGTCTTTTCGAGCAGAAGAGCGACCTGTCACCGATGGATCGATTGATGCAACGAGAATGCCAAGGAGATCGTCACTATAGAGGTACTCGAAAGTAGGCGGAACCAGGTCCTGGCAAGCGCACGGGACGTGTGTTCGCGCATCCCGTCGGCTTGGGAATCCTCCGTCGGTAAATGCGTGTGAATGCCAATGCACAGAAGTCGAATGGAAGGGTGTCCGGTGTGACGAGGTGAGAGGTCGAAAGGGCTTCGGCCCGTCCGAGACACGGCAGGCACAGTCACGTGAGATGGTCGCCATGTCTCATCCCTGCAGCCTGCCAGCCATCGCCAAGGACGCTCTCACGCCTCAGCTTGTGACGACTGGCCTTGTTTCGCCGACATGGCATTCACAGCGCCCCATCGTACCCCCAAACAAGATAGCGCGGCAGACAGGATCTTGTAGAATGGGCATCGAGATCTGCACACACTCAGTGGGTATGCTGGAGAAGGCTTGATGGGGATCTGTGCCTCCTGTCTGGGCCTGAAGAGGCATCCCTCTTGGCCGGTCAGTCGCGGCATGACCACCCCTCCTGATCTGCTTGATCACTGACGGTGACATCCACAGGATCGCGAGACCGACCCGTTGCTGGACCACCAACAGCAGTCGGCACAGTATGGAGCTGTGCGTGACGAAGATGCCGCCCAGCCTGACGAAGAGGAATTGAGAATGGAGAGAGAAGCTCTGGAACAAATTACGGCAGAGGCGTCTGAGTAGGCCCACACCAACTGTCTCGTATGTCGTGGTCATTGACATTGACGTTGTGCAGGAACATGATCGATGTCTCGCACACCGGCACCGGCGAGCTGGGTCACCCTCGCACGCATACGAACCATGAAAGACACAAGGAAACTGAACGTGTGGACGATGGTGAAGCCGAGCCCGATACTCAAGATGCAGAGGAAGCGGCTTGGCTACAAAGCTTGCAAGATGAAGGCCTTGACTCTGCTGGCGAAGTCAAAGGTCTGCAGTCCGGCACCTTGGTGATGGACATCGGTCAACTAAGAGGTGGCCAGCCTCATATCAGAGTCCGTTGATAGCAGTAGTGGCTCATTATCACTTTGCTACATGCCAAGCGTTGATGGGCGTGTGTTTCGTTCCAGATATCCAGCTAGCGAAGCTCTTTTTTCCATGGCCATCTACCAAGATACACTAGGAATACATTATGCTTTGCGTCAAAGACACATACACACGATCACACAACGGAGACTCCCGGCCTGTGCGTGTCGTGTCCCACAGACTGCTCGCCCGTGGAAGCGCATCGTTGGAAATACATCACGACCAGCCACCATGCGATGCGTCACATCACCTAGTATTCCAGCGAACAGCGACAATCTCTAGACGAGGCTAGCAGCCTGTCCAGACCGCCACAGACTCACCACCGGAATCGCAATACTGCACGCATACACCCCCGTCCTCGCAAGAGCCCACACATCATTCGAGATACCCATATACAGCGCCATATACAAGGCCCTCGTACCCAGGAACCACACCGCAGACCTATCCAGATCCTCAACCGGAAGCCTCGCGACATTGCCCGCGACCTGCAGCAGCGTCAGCCCTTACGCCCCTCGATCAGTACACGTACACGACGGCGATCCGCACCATAGCAGCAGCGAACAAGGGAAACACCTCCATGGAATTGAGATGAGCGCCTCGCGCTCGAGCAAGATGGCTCCAGATGGTTGGGGAGAGCTTGCTTTTCCAGGTGTCGAGGTTGCTGCGTGGCTGCGCGATGGACATTTTGCCTCTGGACGCGAGCATGAGGCCGCTTGTGTAATAGAGGTGTGGCGCGAGGCTGAGACCGAAGGCTAGTGGGATGGATTGGAGGGAGAAATTGGAGGAGGGCGTTGGTGTGGTTGGGGTTGACATTGCGCTGGTATTTTATTTTATCGCTAATGTTTTTAGTTCATCGTGATGCTTTGGTGAAGCCGCAGATGTTCATTTGCGTGATGCGATTTTATGGTATCTTCACGTCCTGGCATATACACTCCAAAGGCGTAGAGGTTGCAGTCGGCGGAAGTCGCGACGTGAGAGCTGCCGGAATAGGCTTAGACTGTCGTTTCCAGTTCTACATGACGCGGGAACAGCTTTGGAGATATCCTCTCCCAATCCGCGAATGCTTAAGCGTCCCCCAGCCCAAGATGATTCACCGACCCCAGAAACTCGCCCGTGTTCTGCCCTCCAGCTTGTTGCCGCAGCAATTCATCGATGTCAATACTGCCTCGCGTCAAGTACTTCTCACTGACACCGACATTCACTCTCTTCTTCAAGAGCTCCCTCAGCTCAGCTCTCATCGCCCCAACCTCTGCCTTGCTCAACGTAGCCTGCTCCTTCTCCTTCTTCTTTCGAGCTGCACCCCTTCCAGCACGGCCCTTGGACGCTTGACTGAACTCATCGGAGTCATAATCGACACCGAGATCTGCAGCACCCTCGCGCAGCATTTCATCTTCCTTGTGTTGCTTTTCCTTCGCAATCGTCGTATCTGCGATCTTCTTTGCCAGCGTTGCTCTAGCCTTGAGCCTGGAAACGACTCGGCGATCAATGTCCAATGTTCGGATGTAGTAGCCTTGCTTCGCAGCCTCGGAAGCGCTTTGATCGTGCTGCACTGCCGACTGTGCGTGGACTTTCGCGACTAGTCGGCGGACGCCGTTGACCTCTTCGGGGCCACAGATCAATATGCTTGAGCCATTTTGCCCAGCGCGAGCGGTGCGGCCCGAGCGGTGGACGTATGTGTCTGCAGCTCGCGGGAGATGGTAATGGATGACTAGTTGGACATTCGGAATGTCCAGTCCACGGGCAGCAACGTCCGTGGCGACTAGAATGGATGAGGTGGGCTTTGCAGCATTTGCAGCTTGCGTGAATCGCTCGACAGAGCGTAGACGAGCTTTTTGCGCCATACCTGAATGCAATGCTAGAGCCGGAAGGCCCAAGTTCTGCAAGAAAGGTGTAATGCGCCGCACGGCATCGATCGAATTGGTGAAGACTAGAGCTCGAGCATTCGAGTGGAGTAGAAGTAGTGCATATAGGTACAGATCCTTTTCGGTGCCACCTAGAATTGACGTCAGAGAGAGCATGCAAGACGAGAGTTGCAGCAGGAGATGTATCAGCAGACGCTGCATCTCATCGGATACGAATACCGACACGAAACGGCGACGCTGCTTGCCTGTCGGGTCATACATACCACATTCGACCAGTCCTTCTTTCAAGCCCGTGGCGAGCTGATTGACGGGATTGACATCAACGAACTTCGGCTTCTCTTCTCTGAAATTCAGCTTAGACAACAGATACTCCATTGATACCTTGTTGCTCATCAAATTGCCACCTGGCTTAGCTTTTCCCATGAGCTTCTTCTGCAGACCTCGATCAAAGGTAGCAGAGAACACCAGCGTCTGCCGTCCTGCAGTCGGCTGGCGCTGCGTATCCTCTTCGCCCTCTTCTGCTTCATTCTCATAATCCCCAAGATTTCGATCGAGCGCATTCAAAATCTCCTCGAGTTCCTTGAAGCGACCAGCGCTCAAGAGCCGGTCTGCTTCGTCGATCACCAGATAATGTATTCGCTGCATGGCCTTTATGATGCCTCGCCCGGAGGTCATGATCTCCCATATGCGTCCTGGTGTTCCCACGACGATGTCCGCATCTTTGAGGACACGCCGCTGCTTGAGAACAGACAATCCACCAGTAAGTGTAGCTATAGATAGCCTCTCAAAAGCGCTCCCAGTGCACAGCGCAGTCAAATGCTTCGACAGCTGATGCGCCAATTCGCGAGTAGGCGACAGTATGAGTGCAAGTGGCGACTGATGATCCCTCGGCTTCCCTGACTGACTCTCGAGGAAGCGTTCTAGAATCGGAATGCCAAAAGCAAGGGTCTTGCCTGAGCCAGTCGAGGCCTTACCAATAACGTCGTGTCCAGCCAAGATCTCTGGAATGGCGGACTGCTGTATCGGAGTGGGCTTGGCAAAATCCGCTTTCGCCAAAGACGCCATTGTGTCAGGGGACAGCTGTAAGGGTAGCCAAGCTGATACATCTGTCGCATGGTTATCGTCGCCAGCGTCGCCATTCTCAAGGGCAGCAAAAGCTGTCGCAATCGTGGATCCAGCCTTCTGCTTGGGCGGCTTTCCTTCTTTCGTCTTCGTGGTCTTCTTCTTTACCACGCCTTTGGACTTGGACAGACTATCAGACTCGGCGGGCTTTGGCTCATCATCGCCAAATCCGGTCCACTCATCGGCGTCGTCCGCACCGCTATCCGTCGATTGCGATGAACCCTCGGTCGCCTGTGGCTGGGTTGTTGGCATCTTGGAGACAAATGAGATCTTCCCATTGGCCGTGTCGCGAACAACCTCGACATCATCGACCTCTTCCAGACCGAAGAAGCCCTCATAGTCGTCCAGACGATCCGGCATTGACACATTCTTCCATCCCAGGTTTTCTGCCTTCACGACCTTTGGCGGGTTCTGTGGAGCGCCGTCCAGCTTCTGTCGCTTCCTCGACTTCATAGCTGCTCCTTTCGAAAACAAAGGCCTCTTGATACGAGACTTGGCCATTCTCAATAATCTTGATGTTTGAATCATTGGATGCCGCCACAGCATGTGAGATACGCGGGAAGAGAATCAGAACTTCTTCGAGACAGCAAGAGACAGCAGTGCAAAAGTCGATGCGGATGGCCCCATCAATTTTGGCTCTCGGTCTTCACTCAATCTCTCCGTGTGAGTCGTGACTTCCAATCCAGGCGCCTCTCACTTTCCTCTTCCTGACCTCAACATGCGCGACGAGTGGCTGCCCGAGTCCACGGCGCGACTGGCTCCGTGATCATGGCGTCAACATACATGTCACCGTACATGCCCTACATGCCCTACATGCCCGACAGGCCCGACATGCCCTACATGCCCTCTACATGTATTCGGATTCGGCAGCATGACGATGAGCATCACTACCGCCTCGATCCTGAGCCTCGTCAAACTCACGAATCGCTATTGCTACCAACTCCTTCATGGATGTGAGAGGCCGGAGTGCGGGGAGAGCCTGTGCGCCACCGGTCAGCGCAACATCTCTCCACCCGGTCGCCCCGTGCGAAAATGGACTCCCCGGTCCGCGCGAGCCATCGCACTCGCTCTGGCGGGGCATCCTGCTCCGACATTGCACTTGTGCCCTTACTGCCCGGACTCGAGCTATCTGGGTGAGCCGCTCAACGTCGCCTTGCACCAGGAGGAGTCGCCACGAGATCATAGCTCGCTGATGCAACAGCTCTGCGACACCGAGGTCATCAAGACCGTCACTTCCGGAGAGGTCAGGTCACTTGTGCAGCTCGCGGAGGCCTGGCCGTCTGACACCCCGCACGATTTCGAGGAGCGTATCAAGAACCACAAGCAGCTCGATGCTTTGCGGTATGGAAGCATGAAACGTAGCGCGGCCGCCGCGAGGCTCGCCCGGATCTTCATGACGGTGGTAGGCGACGCGGAACCTGAGGACCTGGCACCACTCGTCGACGCTGCTCGCTTAACAAGCAACGGCCGCGCGCTGCCTGACTATCGGACTCGATCCCCGGAACATTACAAGACATTGCTCGCGTTTCTGGACGAACTTCAGGACGAGCCAGCAAACAGGCTTGTGAATAAGGTCTTCACTACTCTTTTCGCATGGACTCGCGCAGAGGAGCAGGCTGGGCTTCTGGAGCATGAGTATCTTCCACGCCTACCTGGCGATTTTCGACTCGTGGAAGATTTCGCTACCGTTCTGGCTGGCATGTATAGAGTACCGCCCATATCAGCCAAGATAGCAGCCTGGACTCAGCGAGTGTTTCTTAAGCACTGGCGTTCTCAGCCCACAATCAGCCATCCTGCCGCGGTTGCGGCCTTGCAGTTCTTGCAGGCCTTCTGGAGTTGCCCTGAACACGAGATGGACAAATTGATCGATCGATCTTGGGTGCTGCGCACAGTCCCGCATACGTTAGAAGATATCGAGGTCGCGAGGACTTGGCTGTCCCCTGGTGTTCCTGGTCGACATGTGCTCTCCTTCCCAATACTTTTCACGACAATGGAGCGAATACAGTATTTCCGGGCGATAAATGCTTTAAGGATGCAAGATGCATATTCCGAAGTCGAGGCCAACATTCGCTTTCGGGCCAGCATGCCGCGGCAGCTGCCCGACGATGCAATTCTGCCACCGGCAATCAAAAATGGAGAACAACACTATCTTCTACTGAATGTGTCCCGGGATAATGTATTACGAGATGCCTACAACCAGCTTTGGCAGAGAAGGAAAGGGGAACTTCTGCGTCCTCTTCGGGTCCGTCTTGGCGAGGTTGAACAGCTGGAAATAGGCCAAGATCTTGGTGGTGTTCAAATCGAAACATTCAACCTCATCTGCGAAAGCTTGTTTGCAGAGGAGCTTGGAATGTTCACTGCACTCGACCCGACCACTGGCATGCACTACTTCCGATTTGGGAGCCTGCAGCCCTTGTATATGTTCGAGCTCGCAGGATTGCTATTGGCGTTAGCAATGTTCAACGGCATTACCCTGCCTGTTCGACTGCCCCGGGTTTTCTACCAGCGATTGTTGAGACCGTCCATGGAGATACCGGAAGACCTGCACAGGACACTTGATCTGTTCCAAGATGGCTGGCCGGCTGAAGATCGCGCAATGGAGGCTTTGTTGACAGCTCAGACACCAGAAGAATTGATGCAAGACTACGTCTTCCCCTTTGAGGCAAACGGACTTCGTGGGGCCGCCTCCCTCCCCGATTCAGCCGAGACGGTCAACATCCTTCGAATTGTCGACTCGATGCCCGCGGTGCAGCAGAGCACAATCGTTGCAGAATGGCCTGGATGGCTCGTAATGGGGCCAGAAACTGATCGGCCCGCAGCAGAGATCATTACCAGATTCAACCGAGCCCAGTACGTGCGCGACTATGTCAATTGGGTGACCTACCTGTCAGTGAGGCCACAGTGGGATGCATTCGCTGTTGGCTTCGGCCGCATATTCGACAGCAATTTCGGTCGCAAAAGTCAGGGTCCGCTCTCGGCAGACACAAGCTTCGACCTCAAATCACATCTTGGCCCCGATTGTCAAAGCAAGAGAAATGATCTAGCCATGTTCAACGCGGTAAACCTTCGTGCATACGTCGAAGGCAGCTCAAATCTCGATATCAACCAGCTTCGAGCAGGCACCAGGTACGACGGATACGACCCAGGATCCCCTTACATTGACTTCTTCTGGGATATCGTCTCAGCCTGGTCCCGTGATAAGCAGAAGCAGCTGTTGAAGTTCGTGACTGCAGCCGAGAGGTTGCCATTCGGGGGGGCGCGTAACATCACATTCGTTGTTCAACGTGTGGATCTCGGGCCTGAAGGCGGCGATGAGTATGCGGATTTGCCAACGAGCTCGACCTGCTTCGGAACGCTCATGTTACCTGTCTATGCGAACAGAGATATTTTGGAAAGGAAGTTGGGGTTAGCCGTTGAGTTGGGTTGCGAGGGATTTGGTACGGGATGAAGTTCCGTCGTTGACATCGCACGTTTGCTATGACGTCAAGCTCTGGCTCTAGTACATGTATCGCCTGAGATTTGATTTCCATGGGCAGAATAACAACGTATGCAAACATGTCTCTCAAAGGCCAGAATGTGCTCATCACTGGCGCCTCCATGGTGTGAAATCCATGTCATAGACATCAAGGTCGGATCACTGATGGGGGACAGGGCATTGGGCGAGCAATAGCACTTTCGTACGCCGCCGAAGGGGCCAACCTGGCACTTCTCGCCCGCTCAGAAGACAAGCTCCATCACCTCCGCGATGAGATTCATGCTGGGGCAAGGACCAAGGGCTTCGACCTCAAGGTGCACACATACACTGCGGATGTGCGCAACCCACCTGCCATCAAAGAGACCACGGCCCAAGCTTTGAAGGATCTGGGCGTCCCGGCCTTCGACATCTTGATCAACAACGCTGGTCTGGCGCTAGGGGCCCCGGCGGCGTTCTGGGAGCAAGACATCGCCAGCGATATCTCGACCATGGTCCAGACAAATGTCTTGGGCTTCATGTGCGCGGCACATGCCATCCTCAATGAAGGTGGGATGGCCACGGCGAAGCGAGGCACCATCTTGAACATCACCTCTGTCACTGGCCTTGAGCTCCCGCCCTTCCCGGGCGAGGCCGTCTATCATGCTACCAAGGCGTGCCAGGAGGCGTTTACGGAGTCCCTCCGCAACGAGCTGGTAGGCACGAATGTGCGCGTCCTGGCGTTGAGACCGGGGGTCGTGCAGACGAACTTTCATGAGCAGCGGGTTGGGTATGATAAGGGACGGTATGATGATTTCGTTGGCGGCATCGAGGCCCTGGTGGCGGAAGACGTGGCGGAGGCTGCTGCTTGGATGGTTAGTATGCCCGAAAGGGTCAGTGTCAAGGCTTTGGACGTGGTACCGAGCAGTCAGCGTAGCCTTCAAGTTTTCGATCGAGAATGGGAGAAGAGGGTTGGGAAGTCTGGTTCGTAATTGGGCATATGGGCGACGGCCACTGGCGACCGCGAAAACACTTTGGTAGCAAAGCGGGTGGAACATTTGTGTCACACAGCACATCTTTATGTAATCGCAGCAAGTCAGACTCCATCTTTCTGGATCTTCGAGGCCACCGAGATAGGGAAAGGTGCAGACCTTACCTCCCGTGATGTCATCGTGTATGGGTCCGCCCCTCCCACACAATGGCGTGCTACTACTCTCGTGACCTCAATCCTTCCCCCCACGTTAGTAGAATACCTTACCTGTTCAACATACTAGCAAGATGTCTGTGGACAATAAGATTGAGAGCCTCTTCAACGTCCAAGGGCTCGTCGCCGTGATCACCGGTGGAGGATCGGGTCTCGGGTCGTACGCGGCCAAGGCCCTCGATGCCAACGGCGCCAAAGCAGTCTACATCGTCGGTCGCCGCGAAGACGCACTGCACACGGTGGCGAAAGCTGCCGTCAACGGGACCATCAAGCCGATCGTTGGAGACGTCACCGACAAAGCCTCCCTCTCCAAAGTCACCGACCAGATCCGCGAGGAACAAGGTTATGTCAACTTCTTGTTTGCCAACGCCGGCGTGATGGGGCCATCTGACCGGCAGGCTCTCGACGCCCTCAGCGAGCCGTCGGTCAGAGACATCCAGGAAGCGTTGTGGAAGCCCGAGCCCGATGCCTACACCAAAGCTCTGCACATCAATGTGACGGGTGCGTACTACACCGCGATCGCGTTTCTGGACCTCCTGGATGCAGGCAACAAGAAACGCAACGTACCGCAGGACAGCTCCATCCTGATCACCTCGTCGATAGCGGGCTACAGCCGTCATCTGGCCTCGAGCTTTGCCTACTCGACGTCAAAGGCTGCGGTCAATCACTTGGTGAAGACGCTCAGCACGTTGTTTGCCCAGCAGCAGATGCATATCCGAGTCAACGGCGTGAATCCAGGGCTCTACCCGAGCGAGATGACGACCGCGTCAATGTCCAAGTTGGACAAGTTTGGTGGGATCGACGGTCACCAAGGAGCTTTTGCGGATGCTCATACGATGGCGTCGTCGAGATGTCCGGCTGGGAGGACAGGCAGCGAGCAGGACTTCGCTGGTTTGGTCTTGTTCTTCGCCAGTCATGCCGGAGCGTACTTGAACGGAGAGACGCTTATTTCTGACGGTGGACGCTTGGCTCAGATGCCCGCGTCTTATTAGCATTGGTGGTGGTATGTTAGCTGCCTGTCCCGGTTGCTGCGGTGATGCCGTCGTCGACTACTAGAGCGTGAGCCGTAATGTACTTGGCAGCATTGCTGCATAGAAATACCGCCGCATTGGCCACCTAAATAGCACGTTAGCTGAGGTCGCGTTCTGTCATGAAGAGAAAGTTGACCAACATCGATCGACTCCCCCATCGCGCCCATCGGTACATTGTGCTCTGTGATCTTCCGAAACACTTCCCGGTCCTCTTCCTTGTCGCTAGCACCGAGGTTCTCTACCAAAGGCGTGAACATCAATCCAGGTACTACCGCGTTGAGCCGGATCCCCTTCGAGGCGTACATGCATCCCGCCGCTTTCGTAAACTGAATGACTGCGGCCTTGGCACTGGCATACGCTATGTGCGGCTTGCCGATATATCGCATGGCGGTGATGGAAGCATTGTTGATCACGACTCCAGACCCCTGTCTCTCCATGACGGGCAGCACCTCGTGGCACAATCTAAAGACGCTATGAAGGTGGTCTGGTCACGCGGGGGGGGGGGCCTTGTGGTCTATCATGTAGTGTGGGAATAGGCAATGGATGTGTTACATGTTCTGTCAATCCCCCTCAATGCCACCTCGGTAATAATGGATGGTAAGGTATGCATCTCGCTCCATCTCAGCTCAGAGACTTATTATTCCCTTGCTCAATCAGAGAGATGCCACAGGTCTCCACTTTCTACTGCTGCATTCTGAGCTTATAGCCTTATATTGCGAGACATGCTACATAACCCAATATGAACTGCCGCATCTCGGGCATCCTCGAGACTGATCTACAGTGGCAGGCACAATAGAAGATGACAAGATGAATATACAATAGGGAAAGCTACTCTGTTGTCAATGCCAAGTGAAGCTCGGTCCACCGTGTGATGTTGGCGTCAAAGTCATCACCTCAGCCAGCTGGAGTGTAGCCATTTGATGTCCATTTATCTGTTGTCTGAGACCATTCCTGTATATCAATGTCCCAGTAGACGCATTTTGGGGGTCCCACGTCTATACAGTTCCCCAGGAAGCTCCCTAATCACTCTATCATGGTGCATCGCTGACTTGGTGGCAGCATCGGCTCCATCAGAAGCAGGAGACTCTTCCAGAGGGCGGCCGATGCGTCACGGCCTCCGAGATATCTTGATCCGTCTCTGCAGGCCTTCGGAGCGAGACACGCTCACCATCCTCGTAGGATGCGATGGCCCCGATGTCTTCCACCGCCTCCCTCCGCTCCATTCCCTGCATCAAGCATCTGCCGTATGCTTCATGCGCCTCGTAACTGTGTCCTACAGCTTGCAGCAACGCTCTCGCCTTCATGTATCTCGCAACGGCGGCATGACGCAAGTACAGTCTTGCGGTACGAGGTCTGGGCCTGGAGCATTGGCGTCAACGCTGTAGGGAGCCTCATCATTGGAAACGACAGCTTGCACTCCCTGGTCCTGGCCGGCAGGACCCTCATCGCCATGATGAGCCGTAGCTTCATCCTTTGTCTGTGCGTCTGAAGCAGTCCACTTTTAATTTAGAAGGGCCTGAGATAGAGCGGTACGTATTCATTCTGAAGGCTTCCGCATTCACGGCGAACAACACTGGAGTTCATAATACAGTATCATTGGAAACACATCAATTCTGTTTCTTGAGCCACCGTACTCATGACAAACAGCGTTCGAGTATACAACACAACGTTTCGTAACATCTCGATTCTTCAGTATCACCTGCGGGCAAATCATTGTGCCCATGGCTTTAGTAGGACAGCTGATCTCATGTCGTAAAGGATCATGAGAACAACATGCCTTGTCAGGTCTGGAGATACAGAACACATGTTCGGCAGCCTCCATTGTCTGGTGGGATACAACACGAAGAGCCAGGAGGCGAGAGCTTTCGAAGTGCGAGATGTGCGCATTGATAGGGCGCTTTAAAGCGGACTGATCGAGAGCAAGACAGAAGCTGTCCTTGCACCAGACCCTGAGAGGGCCAGAAACATCCGAGACACAGCTGTGACCTACTTAGCTGGAGGGAAAGAATGTCGCATTGACCGCGCCAATATGGAAGTTGTAGACACAATCCGACAGGACGAGCCATTGCGCAAGGCGCGGAGCGCGTTCGGATTCCGAGACGGGAGCATTCACCGAAACTGGGTGATAAGTATCGATCAATTTACGACAACTTGGGCGCAAGACGTTTAAGACGTCATTTTTGAAGCGAGACATTATTTTGGAGCAAGCCGGTTGTTTGATATTTGGCCCCTACCGTGCATTCATCGCGCATTTTCTCCGTCCCTCACGCTGGATCGAGTCGCCATACCAGCTTCCAGACTGCAGCAAACCGCGAGAACTTCGGTGTCACACAGAGGTTCCGGATGTCAGTGATGGCTCCACTTGGCGACCACCTCCTGACAGACGCCGAGACATTTGATTCAGGTATCTCGAGTAGGTGCGCATTCTTCGATTCCCGCTGTCGTGTGCTAGACCGCAATGATCGCCTATCCATTCGTCGACATACGAATCCCTCACGGTCACTCGTCCCTACGACACCACCGACGAAAAATCGAGTCTACCTAGAGCACCAAGCAAACCCAGCAAACGAACCACCAACCATGAGGTTCGGGACCACTTCAACGCTCCTGGCCCTCACTCCCCTCTTCCCAAGCGTCTTCGGCTGGTGGAACTGCGTCAAGGAACTTGGTCCCGTTGGATATTGCGTTGCGCCCGCTAGCTTATGCCAGATGTTAGGAGCCTTACAGTGGTTGTTAGGGTTGTGATGGGAGCAGGCAGGGTGGGCTCAAAACTGGGTATGGGAATGTCAGATTTGGGAAGGCGCTTAGTGCAATGGTATCGCACTGCTTGGTGGTTCAAGAGGCGGGATGGATGGAAGGCTTGTGCGAGGGGTGTGAATCTCGCAGGCGCATTATGGCAACGATGCCCTATCGTCATTGGTCAGCTAGCCTATCGTGAGGTCGATAAGGTCTTGCGGTGCGGTCAACGAGTATCATTGGAGATCTAATCGATCATCCATGGGAGTCTTGATGACCCTTTCAGCCGACGCCCGGCCATCGACAGCCTGACTGTCACCCCGACAGGGTGATGAGTGACTCCTGTGAAGTCAGTGATCCCAACTTCGCACCCAGATCAAGACCGCTAGGATTCACACAGGGGAAGGACGTCAGAGTACTCAGTACCTTGTGCAATCGCTTTTTTGCCATGGAGCCAGCCAGACTTCGTGAGTTGGCGTAAGTGAGCTGGATGCGGCAGCGATGGAAAGAGAAAAGTAGTCTGTCTGTACCAGTCTTTCTAGCAGGATAGACACAGCCGTTGAATTTCATCCTCATCTTTCGTGTCACACCGACTGCTAGAGGCGGATCAGCGCAACTACGACTATCAGACAGTGCTACGGACCCAATCAAAGTTACACACCGAGCTGCAAAATCGATTCAATGCGCGATCGATCATTCTAAGACGCTTGTGCGCGAGCACAGAGAGAGCAGCAGAAGTGGGGTCTTGCGAACTTCTTGCTCACGAGCCAGGAGCACCTTGTGACGATCGCTATACGGATGTTCCGCTGCAGCAGAGCAGATTGCATAGCCCAGACACCTACCTTTACGAAGTGTATGTCCATGGATTTATCCGGGTACCTGGCGGGGCGGTGCGGAGCGATCGAAATCTCGCATGATTTCAAGCTCGAGAATTACTCATTCGACGATACCACTTTCCTTGGAGTCCACCTTTCCGATAGATCCCGTCGCCAGGCGGGAAGCCAAGGAAGTCGTCGATCAGGTAGTGAAGTCTCCTAACACCCCCTTGTAAAATGCGAGTTCTCGGGCCGAGCAAACAATGAACTACGTCAATCCGGTCCAAGTGTGACTTATCTATCGTAGCAGTCGGATCGCCTACTCACTAGGTAGATAACTGCGGCTGCCTTAAAAATAGACAAGTGAGCATAGTATGCTAGTCGCCCAGCCGATTTCGATCCTAACGTCCGGAGATGCGAAGACTCTTTATTTGTACGCGCGACATCCGACCGTCGAACACATGCTTGTAGCAGTGCCTATCCGCGCCCTTCCGTACGTCTGCTACCTTGCTGCAGGTATTTAATAATGCTCAGCCTGTGCTGCTTGCTCTTCTAAATCGCAAAGCTTTGCAAGCTCTGCACCCACACATAGCCTCAACATCGTCAGCTGTATTCACCTCAATCGTCTACCCAACCGTCGGCCTAGCTTTCGTCGGCTTCACTCACACCCGGCGTCGACTACTCTACTAGCGCTGCCTGAAAGCCAGCAGGAAAATAAGGCATTCACGAGCTTCGCAGCACTTAGCAACCGCATCGCAACATAATGTATATCATCAGCCCTCGATCATCTATGCTCATAGTAGCACTCTCGGGATTAGTCAATCTTATAAGCGCTAAGCTAATATGCAACGATAACTTTGCCAATTCTTATGTAAGTATAATCATTATACAACGTTTGATCAAAAATGCTAGCTGTCGCTAACAAGAATGCTACGACTAGCGCTGTAGCGAGAAAAATTATCGTGTCGTGAGTAGCGTAATCTACCTCCAGATATGCACGGATATATAAGTGCTGACTTATAACCCGAATCGCCGGATAGATATGGTGTAACCCTGAAAGTCTGGAATGGGATACAGTCGCAGGCTGCACAGATGACTACGGCCACCATTGTCGCTGCGTAGAGTATATAGACTATGACTGCAGCGAGAGCGGTGAATGTACCGCGTGCCACAAGTATGGCGATTCGTGGGAACCCCAATGTGGCATTGATTATGTGTAGCTATGCTAGAACAAGGCACTGACAGGCCTAGGAAGGCCTGAAATGGTACGGGCGTGCGAAGACTCTACGTGTATATAGCTCGCCGGAGGTCTGCTAGCCTTTCGACAGACTTGACGGGGTGGAAGTTGACAGCGTAGAAGCGGTGCGTAAAGAGGTGAAGCAAGGCTGAATAGACTCTAATAGTCCGTTCATTATGCTCTTAAGATATAACCAATACATGTCTGCGCACATTAGCCCATCATCTAGCAGAGGCATAACGACCACCATCACACTGCTGAGGACCAAGAGCGGACTCGTCAGTAGCAGGATCTGTCACATTGCGGGCTGAATGATGGAGATCGTACATCTTTTCCCTTCAGGGAAAGAATGACCTAGCATGGGTGAGATCGCTCGAGGATTGCTGTTGAGCGACCGATGGTGACGGTCTGCCACGGATGGATAGGCTGTCGATCGTCTCGACTCAAGGACATTGGATGGGATATATGTCCCTGGGACCAACCAGTATCGAAAACGGGCAAGAAGTCATCAATCAAAGCCCGAGGACTGAATCGTACATGGAGACGAGCACAGATTCCCAGTCACTTTGTCGTGTAGTATACAGAGTACAGATGCCCGGCGTTGATAATGACATGCTTGTAAACGGGCGAGAATGAAATATCATTCGCCTATGGTCGTGTTTGGCATGCGAGCGCGCACTTGGGACTCGAAGCAGGCCGAGTGACAAGAGCGTGTGACGACGTGGGCTGGACAGGTCTGTGGTGCAGGGCGTAGCTGTTGCGCTTTCCTTCTTTTTTTGGTGATGGGGCATCCATATTGAGTCCAGAAGGTGGGCGAGGTGTGGGGCCATCTTATGCCGTGCCGATATTGTCTGTAGAGAGTCAACAAAACTTTTCGGAATGTCGAGCATCTCAGCCAAGACTCGTCTTCATACGCTGACATGAAACACTCAATCAGGCAGCTCCTCAAACCTTCCCTCATCAACCGCTTGCTGGACCGGGTTCTTCACGTCAACCACACCAGTAGCTTTGAGCCTCTCGAACAGGACAAAGAGCCTCTCTGCTTCCCTTTCCTTCTCTTCTTCCGTCATCTCACTAGAATCCTGCTTCTCGTGCTTCGCTCGATCGCTTTCTTCTGAGCTTAGTTTCTGACCAGTGATCGGGTTGATGTCCGCCGCGGCACCTGAGCCCTCCTCACCAGCAGTGCTGCTAGCTTCGGCCGCATTCGAGGGTATCTGGATGTTGTGGCTCATCAAGAAACCTGAGGCGAAACCGTAGCCGATGTTTTTGACGAATTTGTTGGCATCCTTGTCGCTCAGTTCGAAAAGGAGGGAAGAAATGTTTTCGCGCAGAGTTGGCAAGTCCGGAGAGCTAGACAGCCGCAGCAATCGAGCCGAGATAGTGTCGCCTTGACCAAGCGGCTTGTCACGATCCTTCTCTCTAGGGAGGAGGATCTGGCGCATGAATGCCTGCATCTGTGGTGTCGCCAAGTCATAGCAGCGCCGGATCAGAGTCACTAGTGGTGCAGCTGTCTGATCGAGATCGCTTTCGGAGTATGCGCGTGCTGCGCTGTCGAGGATGCCCACCAATCTGTCAATGACACCTTCTGGATCTGAGTAGGGAAACACAGGGCTCGTCCTAGGTTCCCGGCCAATGGGCGTTCTTTTTTCTACTGCTTTGAGGTCCAAGTTGAGCAAAGCGTTCAGCACGTAACGGATGGGAGGATCCAGTGGCAAATCCGGCAATGGATGTTGCATGATGATATTGACGAGAGGCTCAATGGTGGAGGTGAACTTCTGCACAAGGTCTGGCGCATGATAGGTGATGTTGAACAACAGTTTCAGGGTCTCGATCATTGCCATTTCCTCGACGGGTAAAGTCGCAGACATCCGGCCTCCGGACTTGGAGGATGCGATCTTGGAGTGGTACGTGACATGCCGAATGATGCTGTCTGCCAGGCCATGCTGTTCAACGAGGTTTCCCAAGCTGACGGTGGTGTCATAGGTGAGTAGAAATAGCATGCGTCCGATCAGAAACTCGTACTCTCTATCATCCTGCTGATAGAGGTCGGCTGCCGCTGCGGGATACCCCAGGTCGACAAACACTTGCCGAGAAGGAGGGTGGAGCAGAAACGCATTGGCTAGGACTCGCAGAGCCTCATACGACTGTGGAGGGCTTCCTGTCTCCAATGCATACTTGGATAGAGTCTCGATGCCCTGGAACTGAAGTTAGATCTAAGTCCATTTTGGCTATGACAGAGCTTGCCTTTGGGGAGAATATGGAGCCTGCGCTGCTTGGACTCCGACCATACACCTTGAGTCTGGCAAGGTAGTCTTCTTGCTCTACACGACGTCAACGACGCCCCATCTGCATACATGGATTTATGCACTCACGCTCAAGTGAAAGCTTGGCCTTCTCGATGTGCTGCTCGAGTTCTCCCAATAGGCGATCAACTTGGGGAAGGTCTGAGAGGGTCAGCGCGCTGATGGAATGGGACCTGAGCCCAACACACACCGGTGGATATCACCGCAGCAGGCGGCGGGGCCGGAGGCATTGTATCCGTGTGAACGTTGTCGTCTGGCACTTGACCCTCTAGTGTAGCGTCTTGCACAATGCACTATGTATGTGTGAGCGCTATCATTGATACATGTACGTTGCAACACTCAACAATTCGTCATCGCAGCTGATGAGTTACACACCTGATCTCCGTGATGCAGCAGGGAACATGAATCATGATGGAGGATCGTGAAAGACGTCGTTTGGCCTGAGGCATCACTACGGCCTGATGCGGCCGACGCGGCCGATCGAAACGCGCTAGCCCGCCACTCAACGCGTCCGCGACTTCTCCAGACGTGTAACTTCATACGTGCAACTTCCACTTCATTCTCAGCAATGAGTGGTGAGGGAGCAAACAGAGGCCGTCAATCTGCTCGCTCTTGTAGTTGGTCGGTCGGAAATGTCGAGACCTTCTTCCAGGCTTCATGACCTACCCGAACGACCGCCGACGCCACCACGAGACACGAACAAGGCCGTGGAGGATGCTATCCGCTTTCTGGACGACAGCAACGAGATTGAACGCGCTCTGAAATCATCCCGGCCGCGATCGCCAGCTCACTCGTCATCACCCACTCAGCCGTCGCCCTTGGTGTCCCAGGAAGCTCGGGCAGGCTCGAATGGACCAAAGAAGGTCGGCTTCACACCCATACCGACCTACCATCGAATAGCAGGTGCAGGCCAACAGAGCTCGCCTTCAGCCCGGCCACGAAAATTCTGCCCTTCACGGAGAGATGCCAGGCCTTTGAGATCCATCTTGAAGCAAACAAATGCGGCGCCTCCGCCCACGCCGGATGACCTGGAAGCGAAGCTCAGCTATTTTTCGCCAAAGGAGCCTGGTAGTTTTGCCAAAATGCTGCAGTCTGTAGTCAGTCAGCTGGGCGGTCCATCGATCAGCGGACGACTAGATGCCTACCAAGCCCTCACGGGTGCGCTCCGAGCCTATGAAGGCATCCCCCATGTCCAGTCTATGATTTCTAAGATGCCTATCTTGAAGCAGTTCATCACCCGCGACATGAACTGGAAAGACCACGATGGCGCACCGAACTTCCAAATCATCACGAATGCTCTCAGCCTCACTGTGGCAATCTTTATGGAGCCCAAATTGGCAGACACGCTGGATGATGACTTTCGTGCTTTTGTCATTGAGAGATGTATCTTGGCTATAGAACATTCAGGCTTCTCCAAACAGGTCATCAAGATCCACATGTACCTGCTAGCTCATCAAGAGCTCTACACGTCAGTCATGACCTCGAAGCGAGCGGACCGGATTATAGCTGCTCTTAGCTCGATCGAAACTCGCTGCTCGGGCAACAGCAGCGTCGCCACTCGTCTGGTCATATATCAGAGACTATTGGAAACCTTTCCCAGTACGATGCTGAATAGAGTGCGCGAGTGGCTGGAGTACGTCTTCCATGCTACCTTGAGCAAGATCAACGAGATTCGGATGCGAGCAGTCGAAGTATGCACATTGGCTAGCCTGACACTTGGTGTTAATGCTGCTGCTAGCAAGGCAATCTTGGACCTGTTTGAGAATCAGGTGGAAGATGAGCAGACTTATTGCGACTTCTATGCGAAACGGCTGACGGACATGATCAAGGACAAAGAAGCTGCTACCTGCGTACCTCGTATCTGGTCGGCGATTATCCTCTTTTTCCGCAACAAGCGGTATCCAGTCGAGAGCTGGACCAAGCTTAAGCCTTGGCTGATCATAATTCAGACTTGCCTGAACTCCAGCAATACCAATGTTGCCGAGCAAGCACATCTCGCGTGGGACAAATTCGTCTTTGCAGTCATGCCGGACAAATCGACTTCACGCAATCTGTTCAACCTGATCAAAGTGCCGCCGTTGACTAGCATGGGGAAGGGAGGATCAGACAAGCACTCGAAGCAAATCAAGCAATCTGCTGTGAACAGCTACTACAACCTCCTGCATTACGGCATGCGCCCTGGCTTGAGCCACGAAGAGCTAGATCACGCATGGGACTCCTATGTGGAGGGTGGGCTGAAAGGCATGATCAAGGCCAACGGCAAAGGCAGACTGTTAGCTTGTGGTGTGCTACATGGGCTGTGCAAGACAGGCGGCGGTGTTTGGAATCCCAACGCTGCCAACGAGCAAACACAGATCAGGCCAGAAGATCTGCCGAAGCTCGATTCGAAATGGGTGAGGTCTCGACTGGGCAGAATCTTGAGGCTCGTTGAACCCATCATGAAAGACTTACTATCAATGCCAGACGAAGGAGCGCCACTCTTCGACAAGACCTGGCAAGCTCTCATGCAAACTGTAGCTGATGCTGGAGCTCAGGAAGTCAAGACCTCCAATGAACTGAAGGAAGCTCTCGCGATGCTCGTCAATTTGTTCCGCTCGTTGTGGATGTCCTGCACTACGATACCCTCGGGCTCAGATCTGACTACTTGCCACACTCATTACGCTGGTTACGTGGAGACTGCTGTGCAATGTATTGGCGCGGGCCCGTTCGCGGAGGACATACTCACAGAAGGGAGTGACCATTCACTACAGGCAGCATTGACACCATCGCATCGGTCCGCCAAGCATCGCAGCAGCACACTACAGTCACCTCTGGTCTTCTTGTTTGGTCTTCTTCACGACTCGACCTCAGCTACAACCCCGATTGAATCAGTTGGTCCACGGTTATTGAGGCTGCTCGTCTCGGCTCGACCAGGTCGCTCGCTGCAATTGGACCTTCTGTGCAAGTCGATGCAGACATGGTCTATGTCATATGCAACAGGTGCGGATGCGTCTGTCACAGCATGTCTTTGGAGTCATGTGGCAGATGCTACAACCACTCTCCTGGAGAAGTCAGATCGTGCAGACAACCGTGCCTCTGACATCCTGGGTCTAGAAATCCGCAGTGCTTGCGTTATCTTTGCACACGGAGCCAAACATGTCTCCCACGACAAAGCATTACAAGCATCTGCAGAGCTTTATGAAGCTGCCTTCAAACTGGCGAATTCAGGTGCTAAGCACATCGGGGCGACTCTGGCCGTGGTTGAGCCAGCTGCCAAGGCGTTGCTCGAGAGCAGTGATAGCGTCTCGATCAGTTCTCTAGCTCATTTGGCAAGCATCGTTGGTGCTAGCGCAGCTTGGCCTCGAAACAAGCAGGAGGTGGAGCAGGGACGCAAAGCACTTTGGGGTGTCAGTCTCGCGACCAGCAAGAATGAGACGTGCGACCCATTTGACAACCTATACCAATTGATTTCGGTCACACTGAACCGCACATACCGCGAGTTGGAGACTCTGACTCCGGACGCGGCGAGCGACGCGGTCAAGTATAACTCCGCGGCCGTGACGTGGTTGGGATCTTGCCCAGCATCACTGAGGGCGGCCGCGATATGTAAAGTACAGACTGGCTTCGCGGCATGGTTGGGAGACTCAGAAAGGAAGACGGAGGACGCCACGGTGGCATCGGCCGTAAGTGACTTGTGCCCTTCTCGTACCAACAATGACTGACCCCTCACAGCTCCTCGCGACCTGGCGAGGCCTGATTCAGCTGCTCAATGGCCTGCTCATCACAGACACTGCGCTCTTGAACGCTTTGGAGCCGATCCTTGTGGCCGCCTTCTCAAGTCCACACAAGGCAATTGTCAACGAGACCATCGACTTCTGGAACAAGTCGTTCGGTGCACAATCGGAGTTGAGCTATCCTGCCAGATTAGAAGCTATCTTGCGGACACGCTCGAAAGAAGCACAAATCAGCCTTCCTGGCTTGTCGAGTGACGACGCGCTGGCGCTGGCGCATCTGCCGGCCTTCTACGAGTCCCCATGGCAGCAACAAGTATTGACTTCGTCAGACTCTTCCAATATCTTCGGTGGGGATCTCAAGCGCATGCCGTCCAGCGCACCTGCCGTTCGAGGCGGTCACTTTGGCGACACAGATACAGCCGCTCACACGAAGCTGCTATCGAGCCCGGTGGCCGCCACACGCAGAACAAGCAAAGTGTCACCAGCAAAAGCCCGGCTTCGACATGATGACTCACAGGTGGAATTTGCACCAATTGAATCATCTCCAGTGTCTTTCGACGACTCTCAGATGCTGACTGAGCGTCAGAAGGAGACCAGGACCAGACAGCTTGCGTCGGCGCATATGTTCCCGGAACTCTCGTCCAGCCCGATTGTGAAGCCGCGCAATCTGACCAGAGGAGTGCAAAAGCGTTTAGACTTCCATTCCGATAGGACCGGTGCTGATCTGGAGGATGATGCTGCTACTCCAACAGGGCCGCCAGAGATTGGCCATCCCTTGAGTGACGACATGCCATCTTCACCGACGCCTTCCTCCACGAAAGATGCCGATGCTGCCGAGATCGAGATCGATCCTCCCTCATCGCCGCCCAGACAGGAGGAAGATCCGAGCGAGGCCGACAAGCTCACCGATGATGATGTTGGTGGTTTTGAAGGTCTGGCAGCGCACGGCGACGGCGAAAACACATCCAAAGTTGCAGACGAGCCATCAACGCGGCTGGCCTCTGTGCTGCCCTCTGATACTCTGCTGCCCAACGAGCAGCTTCAAATGGAAGCAGATGCTGCTGCGCAAGACCAAGACGTAACCGATGAGGATGCGACCGAAGGAACCACCTGCGTCAAACCCATCATGTCGGCTGAAGCAGGTTCGGCTCAACAGTCGAACGATAATGTGTCGGTTGTCACGATCGAAACATCGGCAGACGACGACGTCAGCAGAATTGAGAACTCTTTTGTCCAGCAAGCGCCGGCGGTCACTCCAGACGACCCTTCTCCGATGCATGTCAGTAATCATAGCGAGGGGCTTGGCAAGAAGCGGAAGAGATCACCAAGAGGCAAGGAGAGCTCGTCCAAGAAGCAGAAGTCCCAATCGCCGCTCAAAAAGTTCTTCGCGTCCTTCTTGGGTCGCAGTCAAGAGGCGCAGGACGAGGATATTGGGGAGGAGATCGTGGTGGCAAGCAGTCAAACTTCACATTCAGCTGCCAGCGCTAAATCACAGCAGAATTTGTCGCCTCGGAAGCCTAGCGCTGCTGCGCCAGCTTCTAAAAAGCTGGCCGGCAAGCCGGCTGGCCAGGACATCGCTCCAGAGCAGCCCAAGAAGCGTGGTCCAGGCAGACCGAGGAAGTCCTCAACTCCGGCCACGAGCCAAGAGCAGCCTGCGCCCGGTAAGAGCTTGAAGCGGAAGGCTTCCACCGCCAGTGTCTCCAGCCGTGGTGATTTGGAAGCTACAAGCATCGTCAAAGGAACGCCGGCGCCCGCGAAAGCAAGAAAGCAGCGAGAAGGCCAAGACTCCAGATCGACGCGCGTATCGCAAGCCTCGCAAGAGAACAGCGAGGACAAACGCTCGTCTCGCCAGAGAATAGCTGAGGTCGTCATCCCGCGTGGGGAACAGGTTGCTACGAATATCGAAGCCGACGCGGAAGCGGATGAAGTGGACGAGTTGGCTGGGAGTACGATGAACGATCGACGGGATGTGCCTGCTGTTGCTCAGCGCCCGATTGCCACTCCACAGAGCATTCTTACCAGGCTGAAGGGCGTTTTGGCGGATTTGCCTCGGTTGATTCTGGGCAGCCAGGACGAGAGGGAGATTGACGACATGCTGTTTGAGATCCGCAAAGAAGTGCATGAGGCGGGCAGGCGAGGCAAGCAGTAGGATGTCGACTTTCCAGGAATCTCTCCGTCGTGAAACGGAGAAGCAGGATAGAATAGCCGGTATCTTGCATATATCTTGAGTTCCTTTCACGACGCTCGTGTCATCCACCTCCCCATCACCTCCAAATATCCCGTCCGATCATGCGCCTCCAACGTCGCCCAACACACGCCCCCGCCGACCAACATGTACGCCCACGTCCCCACCCACCTCACCCACCCGCCTTCCCGTCGCCCAAACACCGCATTCTCCACCACGCACCCGACCCCCAAACTCACAAACCACGCCCACACCTGCACGGCCAAGGTCCACGCCCACGCCTCGTCGACCGCGGGCATCACAGCCCAGGCGTGCCAGACCCCCGTCAACCCGAACGTGTTGACCACGGCCACGGCGCGCGCCGCTTTCGCGCCTAGTCGCGGCGTCAGGAGTCTTTTCGTCGGCGCGTACGCGAGGCTGAGGAGCCAGGGCGTGGCGCAGGCTTGCCAGTGGGTGGACCAGAAGGTTTGCAGGGTTGTGGCGGCGAAGGGGGCGTGGAAGAGCGGGGTGCGGCAGGTTGGGTGGAGGGTGGTGTGGAGGGTTTCGAGGGTGTGGCGGATTGTGAGGAGGAGGAGGAGGGATTTGGTGAGGGGGTTGGGGAAGATGGTGGTGAGAATGGGGATGAGGAGGAGTGGGAGGTAGGTGTGGTGGGGTTTGGCGGGGCGCCGGGGTTGGAGGTGGAGGGTGGAGAAGGCGTGGTAGCGCATTTGGGTTGTGAGGAGGTAGGCGTAGTGGAGGGTGTGGAGGTGGTAGGGTAGGGGTCTGGTGGGGAGGGGGACGGGGATGCGGGTGGGTTGGGGGTGGTCGTGGAGTACAGATGGCGGGGTTTCATCGCTCGCCGGTTCCGTCATCATTGTCGGTGGCGTGGCAGCTCTCATGACTGCGAGGTCCAGGATTTTGCATGCGTAGAAGAAGCATGCTGTTCGGGCTACGGTCGTGAGGAGAGGATCTTGGATTGGTGCCAGGAGTGGGAAGGCTAGGAGGAGGGCGGCGATGGTGGTTCCGGCGACTTGGATATTGCGTTTGAGGCGTTGTGAGGGGTGAGGTCGGTGAGGCGGGAGGCGGTTGTAGGGGGGTTGTTGGAGGCGGAGGGTGCAGAGGTGGCGGAGGGTGAGGAGGTAGAGGAGGGCGAGGGTGGGGAGGGTGAGGAGGTGGAAGGTTGTTGGGTGGTGTTGGATCCAGGGAAGGGGCATTGTGAGGGTGGGTGGTCGAGTCTCCGCATGCGGAAATCAACAGGGATATATGGAGGAGGTACCTGCACCGGCATGTGAATTATAACGTCATGGCGTGTTTCGAAAATCGGCATATTGACGTCGCACCTGAAACGCATTGAGCGGTGCCCCACCAAGTCCCACCACAATACTTGTGTTTACACGCCGCACCTCGATTCTCAGCACTTTCCATTATTGTGATTATTGACATCGACAGAGATAATAGACACAGAGACAGACACAATGGTCGACCGCCCCAATCGTCCCTCGGCCATCTCGCCCAGCACGACCGGCCCGCAGCCCTCCGTGCGGGCGGAGCAAGGCCGAGTCGTTGCGACGTTGCCGACGGGCGACAGCGTCGAGGTGCTCCTGTTCGGAGCGACGGTGTATAGCTGGAAGAGCCACGAGGGCGGACGCGAGAACCTGTGGCTGAGCGCCGCCGCCAAGATGGACGGGAGCAAGCCGGTGCGGGGCGGAGTGCCGGTCTGCTTTCCGGTGCGTCGACGACAAGAGGAGTAGAGCGGGATGGTGATGCTGATACGTGTGTGATGATGGACAGAACTTCGGCCCTCCGCCCCCCGACCACGCCACCGCCAAGCTCCCGCAACACGGCTTCGCCCGCAACTCGACTTGGGAGTACTTGGGCCGTTCCTCGTCCGAGTCTGGCAAGCTGGCCAGCGGCGGCGACAACAGCGTCCGTCTGGACTTTGGCCTCTCCTCGTCCCAGCTGTCGCCCGATGCCAAGGCCGCCTGGCCCTACGACTTCAACCTTATCTACAGCGTCACTCTGGGCCGCGAGAGGCTGCAGACGATGCTGAATGTGCAGAACAAGGGCACCCAGAGCTTCGAGTTTCAGATGTTGCTGCATACCTACTTTAAGATTCCGGTATGATGTACGACCGCCTCTTCTCGTGTGAGCAAGTCCATTGATATCAAACAGGACATCTCCCAGACCGAAGTCAAAGGCCTCGGCAGCACCACCTACATCGATAAGATGCTCAATGCGACCGAGCACCAGCAGACCGACCCCTCCGTCCGCATCGCCGGCGAAGTCGACCGCGTCTACAAGTCCATCAAGCAGGACACCTCCTCCATCGTCGTCGATGGCAAACCCTACCTCGATGTCATCCGCGACAACCTCGACGACAGCGTGGTCTGGAACCCGTGGATCGAGAAGTCCAAGGGCATGGGTGATTTCGAGCCCAAGGACGGCTATAAGACGATGATCTGCGTCGAGGTCGGGGCGGTGAATGGCTGGCAGCGGTTGGAGCCCGGGGAGACGTTTGAGGGGGGGCAGGTCGTCAAGGCGCATTTGTGATTCCGCTGGGTGGCGGTGATGAGAATATGAGGTTCATGGTATGACGATTGATGATAGGCGTCCTTGCATGGGCTTGCCTGGGTTGGGTAGAGGTGGGGTGAGCATTGCATATCTGAGAAAATGGCTCAAGTGCAGCCTGGGCATCTTGACCTCCGTCGTCCATTTGGGGAAAGCTGCGAGTGCGCTGGGTCGAATCGCTTGGAGCCCGGGTGAGAGCATAGCACGGCGTATTTAAAAACTCGCCGATGAAACAGATCTCGGCGCTCTGTTGCTTCGCACTTCTCATTTGCTGTTGTCTCCACATCAGGACTTTTACTCCATCGCGAGGAACGAAGTCATCCCTCGCCCAGCTGTACACCGGCCGGATGGTAGCCCGCTGAGGCGTCTCTGTGTGGATCACGGGTCGCTGGAGCGTGACGGGAACCTGTTGGGGAGGAGTCCGACACCTTCTTGATGGATGGTTCGCAAGAAGGGTCTCTGCGGGTGGCTCATATGCCGGACGAGACTCATCTGGTGCCATATGAATGATTTGCTGATGTCTTCCTAGATGGTCTTCCATGTGCAGTGGGGTTGCTGAATTTCGTCTTCCATGTGCATTGCACATTGCATATTGACGATTAATCGCAATCTTAGACGCAGCTTGCAACGTTCGCGACTAATTCCATGCCATCGGTCTCGCCAACAAACCACCCTCTACCACCCAGACTTGACACGACCTATCAGCATCATCCTACAACCAACCAGCACACCATGGCTTCCTCCAGCCCGTAAGCACACATCCCGCAGCGGGCTAAAGCAAGATGCTAACGTCACGCAGCATCGACTTCCAATGCTAGATCAGAGTCCACGTCGGCCCAGAGATCTAGTCCTAAGGAGGATGCATCTTACCAGGGCCATCTAGCAGCCTTATCCGCTTACGCTCACAGGTTGGGCCTATGTACGCACTGCAGCCGGGGCCTCTGATCAGGAACTCACAACCACCTCTAGGAGTCAAGTTCGCCGTCATTAGGGATAGTGGCTTAAGTAAACGGCTGAAGGGCTCTGGTTATGCATTCAAAGCCGCCCACGATCGCTGGCAGGAGTCCGGAGAGCCTATCAAGCTACCGGACGAAGAACCCGAGTGTTCCAGATTTACTTGCGAGCGGGCTTATCATCGTCAGACCGAGACAGACAACATAGTGACCAGGGTGACGGTACTCGGAGTCCGTGGATCAAGCAAGAGTCGCAGGTCCAAGGAGGGACCAATTGAACCGACAACAAAGTCGCTCAGGACCAGAAACGTCATCAGCGGCGTGGTCAGATTGTCGTCGTCCTCCTCGCCAGGGCCTATGTCCGAGATGAACGACACGACTTCTTAAACACGATGATCGATAAAGCCGCTTACGGAGACTGCGTGGTAGCCAGAGATTTGATCACTTACGCCTCCGAGGATCAAGCAGTGGGCTCCTCATTGCTACGCTTATTCGTGGACCTGCATTCGCATGAGGCAAATGGCCCAAGCTTTCGTCATGTGCTCAACCGGGTCGCAGCAGATTTTGTCCTGGCTGTGGCGCGAGAGTTCGATCGCTTGGCTTGTGCGCGGAAGAATTGCGAGAAGCAGGTATCGGAGGTGTTCAACCAGCGGTCACAAAAGATGGAGAGGTGCCGTATCATTAGCATCATGATGAGCATACGCCTTGTGGTCGAGGGAAGTAAGCCGCGCATGCTGGTGCGCGAGTGGACTGGCAGACTGATACACTGCTCGAGCGGGCCGCTCGATGATATGCATTAGGTGTTCACTTGACGCGGTAGCTTTGCTAGACCAGCCCATACGCTTGTGATACCGCAAAATAGTCCTCACTTCCTTTCGAGATTGCTGTACAGCTTATGCTGCCTGATGAACAGACTAGCGATCGATGCCAAGATCGCAAAGCCCAGCACAACCACCCACACTCCCCTCAGCGCCTCCACATATGATTCAATCACACCACGGTGCCATCCTCTTGGCACCCGATGGATCTCATCAATAGAGTCTCGGATCTTCCTGATCTCGTCAGCAGCTCCAGGTAAGCCGGCAAAGCGATCATACAGCCGTGTCTTGAGTATATTCTGGAACACTGCAGAGGCGACGGCGATGCCGATAGAGGACCCAGTCGATCTAAATGCATACGACGCAGATGTAATAACAGCCTGATACTTGTGGTCGACTGCGGCGATGAGGGCAATGAGTGTGATCGTGAGCATAGAGCCGTAAGCAACACCGCCCATGAAGAGGAAGATGAAGGGCGTTGCAGCCGGCGTGTTAGCATTGAATGTAGCCAAGATCGCTGCACCGGCAGCTAGACTGAGGACCTGCATCGCAATGTTCAGGAGCCGATATTTCCCAGTTGCTCTCAGAATGATCCCAGAGCATAGACTTCCGATCGCTGTACCGGCCGACTGCGGGATGAACAGTGTGCCAGCTCGCGTCGGGCTGACGCCACGCACGACCTGGAAGTAGATCGGACCGTAGTACATCAACGCAAATACCGACATCGTCATGAACCAATTGGTCAAGCAAGCAGCCATGACAGATACATTCCCCAGGAGCCTGACCGGGATCACCGGTTCTGTCGATATATGGTCCTCGACGTAGGCGAACACGCAAAGTATTACGAAGCTCGCAGGCAGCGAGACATACACCAGAGGATGGTTCCAGGGGACAATATTACCGCCGCTGTTGAGGCCGAGCAGCAAGACGACCAGACCAGTGACCAGAGTGAAGGCACCCAAGAAGTCCACACGCTTGATCTTCGCATCCTCAGTTTCCTTCACCGGCACTTTGATGCAAACACATCCCCATATCCCACCAATGACGATAAAAGGCACCTGAATGTAGAAAGCCCATCGCCATCCCAGAGTATCATGAATGTAACCACCAAATACACCACCCAACCCCATACCCGTTCCGAAAACAATGTTCCCAATGCCCTGCCACACGCCCCGTTTCCTCAGCGGCACCAGATCCGACGCAACGAATACTGAAACTGTATTCAAACACCCTCCTCCGGACCCAGCCACTACGCGACCCAGAATCATCACCCAGCCTTCAGTGGCAAGCCCACATATCAGGGTCCCTAGAGCGAAGAACGAGCTGGCAAATATCAGGCCAGCTCGCCGTCCATAGATGTCAGTCAGTTTCCCAGAGAGCGGTTGGCACGCGGCATTCGCGATGAGATACCCGGATGCTATCCAGGCATAGAGCGTGCCGGACTCGAATTCCGAGGTGATGGGTCCGGACAATGTGGCCACGATGGTGGCGTCCAAAGCTGCGAAGAACGTGCACACCCAGAGCGAGCTCATCGTTAGCAGTAACCTGCCCGTGCTGGGCTCGTCGGCGAGGGGCACATGGCCGGCGTCGTACTCGCGCTGTTCCTCTGCGGCTTGGGCTTCGAGGTTCGCTTCTCCCCGGCCATTTTGCTCCCCGAGCAGCGGGGTCTGCTCGTCAGCATTGTCTGGCTGAGGTTCCAGGATCTTCAGGCCAGAGTCTGTCCTTGGTGCCATGGTCGGTCACCTCGCAAGGATTGTCGAAGTCTGCATGTGTTGAGGATGTCGTTGACCGGATGACTCTCGGCAAAATGATGGTACGTGCGATGCAAGCGCCTTCCCGATTCGTCCTAGCAAGACACACGGACCACATCCGTAGTATTTTGCATTTACCCGATGTAGTATGCAATATCTACCACATAGATTTCCCATCGCCCACAATCATCGTACAAACAATACTGGTGTCTCAGCTCAACTCCACGCTGAAGCGCGTCAGATGCAACCCCACTCTCACGACCTCCAACCCAGACTCTCAACAGCCTCCCGCACAACCTCCAAAAACTCCTCTTCCCCAACAACTACATCCTCAACCTGCCAATCTCCTACCTTTCCCAGCCCTCGTACATCATCAGCATACCTCTTGAAGTACTTATGTCCGAGAAATCCCGCCATATTCTTGAATCCTTGATGCCAAAAATACGCCGGCAAAATCTCAATGATCCTCGAGTCCGGCGGCAAGAACATGCCGTGCGTCAGCCCTGCGCCGTGCACGCCCACCAGAATGTCGGTCGAGTGCGCAATCTGGAGTTGTTCGGCGAAGGTCAGGCTGGCGAAGTCGACGAATTGCATCGTGATGTCTGGGTAGCGTTGTTGGAGTTTGGCGAAGTACTGGTCTTTGTTCAGGAGACGGCGGCGATTGTGGCGGTCGATCATTGTTAGTGTGAGGTTGTTCCCATTTCTAGGCGGTGGGGCAGCGATGCGGTGGAGGTCCAAAACACGACGCTTGAATGTATGCAGAAGAACTGACTCGCCGCAATTGACTTCTTGCCAGTCTCCCTGCCAGAATGGATTCGCCACGCCAGGCAAAGGCACAACGATCTTCGTTGGCTCAGTCTCGGCCGACACATCGATATCCCGTAGCCGGACGATCGGCAGGCGAGACAGCAGACCCCAAGTCTCCAAGTACGGCCCATCCTCAAGATCATCCAAGATCACGACCCTCGATCTCTCATGTTCCGCCTCCGTGAAATACGGGTCACCGGTATTTGGATCAACAGTCTGTCGCATGACGTCCAACGACAGTGTCAACGACATGATCTGCATCATTGTGTGCCACATATTGAATCCATTATCCTCCCTCTTAACCAAGAACGAGAACCCCTTCGGCTTCACTACCGCCTCGAATCTTGGATCCCGCTCAGTCCTGATGAACCTCTCAAACAGAACCCGCGGTCCCGTCTCCATCCATCCATACTCAGGGAATGCATCCAGAGGCGGCATGGTCTTGTCCCCGCTCTCCTCGTCGTAGTACTTCAGACCGCAGTCCATGCGCACTATCCTCTCTATGGGATCCAAGAATGCCGGCCCGCCGAAGCAGAAGCTGTCTTTAATCCTGTCCTCGTGAAGGTGGTAGCTGAAGCACGTCAAGTTCGCCGAAGAGCCATCGTCACAGTAATCCACTGGACGTTCGCTGAGCGCTCGTAGCAGACCTGAACCGAAACGCGTTGAGCAGTATTCTGGTGAATCAACCACATCCAACACTTCTACCGGCAAATCACTGAATGCCGTCGTGGTGGCTATACTCGAAGGCGCCGCCACCGTCGATGCCACAGTGACCGTCACCGTCGCAGTCAACGTGGTAGGCACAGCAATCGGTTCGTGCGGCTGGCTGTGCTCATGCTCATAGACCTTCCCGTCTTGCTCCCCTGTCGTTCCCTCGACATCATGAATCTTATCGCTCGCACATTGCGCAAATTGACGCAAATTACTCTGGATCCTCCCATGATTGCTGTGCGGGAGGAAATAAACAACGATGGAAAAGAAAACTGCAAGAATGAGTCCAAACCGCAGATTGCACATTCGTGGTAGCTCCATAGCTGGCCGCAAAGATCAGCGACAACCAAAGGAATGTAACGCTGCGAAAAGTAACGAGCGACAGTCGAAGGCAGAAAAGTCTCCTCAGATCAATCATAGAACTAGTATCAAAGCCATGGAAAGAGCGTGATATCGTCAAGGAGCCATCATCCAGGGCGATTCCTCGCTTCTCCCGCAGATACGACTCGAACCATCTTCGCATCTCCCGGCATGACACGAACATCGCCCCTTTCGACAGCACAAGTGGCATTGCAAGTCTGTGGCTAACCCCTCGACACGCGCTTCGCCAAACGACGCCTAAGGATTCGTTGGCGCATTCATTTTTCACTTCCTGATTGCTCGGGGGGTGGCTTGCCTGAGGTGAGCTGAGGTGAGCTAAGGTGACGGCTTCGTCCTGCCAAGCTACAAGGCGAGACTTGAAAGAGACGCGTATGGTGGCTTGACGGGAATACTATTGGTGGCCCGGATGCCGTAAGATCCCACGACGCTTGCGAAGCCAACTACAGCCAGCCAGCCACAAGAAGGATAGCCCATCAACCATCTTGTCCGATTGACATCCCTCGATCCTTGGTAATCTGCAGATGCTTATTAGCAGAACAGGCAGCATCCCGTGCCACGCAGGTGTCAACGACGGCCTCAAGATGGTGTTGCAAACTGATCCAACGGCGAGCAGCGCTCCAGCATTGAAGTGGATGAAGCGAAGCTCATCAGAAGCAACAAGGAATAGGGGAAGGTTCAGAGATGCATCTGGCCCACGAGTCCAGTCGAATTCGGCAATGAATGTTAGTCAGCATGGCTCACACACCCGAATACAATCACAAGTTCAAAGCGTCCTTGACCGCCAACCATTGGAGAGACCAATCAGGCGATCATGATGAACTTGCACCCCTACACACCAAACCGAAACTCCGTGTTCTCTGCCTACCGTCCAACGCTCGATCGGGATGTACGAGCCTCCGCCCTCCTGCTGGGAGATCATCGGCGGCGGAAGCACAGCCCGCGTCGAGCAACAAGTCAACAGCAGCAACGAGCAAGTCGTCAAGCGTCAGTAGTAGTACCCCGACTGTCCCGACCCGGACCTCACAAGTGGATAAATATATGTAGGATACTCTTCTGTGCACATTGTGGAGCACGGTCGATTCTCGTCGCGGCCGGTTGACGTATACAGCGATGGCCGGCAGGAGGCTATTTGCAGCGCATCAAATGAGGGGGCGTAGTCTGCTACCTGGTTGAGATACATGCCTTCACGTCTCTCACTAGCCAAGGTGACTAGGTGTTTGAAGATACTGATTATGATGATACTGCAGATGTTATCAGCGGTATAAACACATGGCTAGCTAATTGCTGCTCTACGCTTCCAACCAACTACCTGAAGAACTGAACAAATGCTTAAATACCGATTATATGAATGCCGAATACTGAGGTTGATCAGCTGATACTACCAAACCGGCAGCCAGAGTCTGCATCCAATATGATCCTCAAGTTGTTCACTCGTTCTGTCAAGTAAAACACCTAATGAGGTAATAATTCATGGCACTACCTTATCCATACAGGAAGCCCAACCCCTCCGGTGTTTGGAAGGCAAGGTAGACACATGTCCGGTCCACTGAGGCAATAAAATAGAAGCAAGCAGCGATCGACCATCTCTCACCCGAGCGGGACAGGAGACACGGATCAAGATCATGCAGGCCGCCGAGGCTGCCGCAGATGCCATTGCTGTTGCATGAGTACAGGTACTGACGGAAAGATGTACAGTGCAAGGACAGGATGAAGGCTACCACGACGTCCCTTGCTGACCTACGCACGCACGTACGCACGCACGCGGGCATACCAAGCAGTGAGCAGACCCCAGCGATCCACAGCGCCGAGACCCTCGGACATCACACAAGCCTGGTAGTACCGAGATCTCGGTATGCCGTGCATTCATGTATCCTACAACCAGCCACAACGAATAAGTCCACTCGCATACGATCTTCTGTCGTCGTCGTCGTCGTCTCCGTCGTCATGTCTTGGCATCTCCCACACACCCGTCTGCCAAAATGCAGACAGACGCCCATATCCTCCATACACAGAATCGCATTCAAACCAACGATCGCCGAAACAAGCCTGCCGAGACCTCAAAAGTCCCAGCCTCAGAACAACCAAAGTCATACTCATACTCAGGCAAAACCCACCCAATCACCCCATCCCCAAAACCCTCTTGTTCCGCTTAATCACCTTCCTCAACTGTCCCTCACTCTCCTCCGCCGCCCTCTTCGCCTCCTGCAGCTGCCTCTCCACCACCTCCAACGACGCACCCGCCTGCCTCGCTCCCTCCCCCACCCCACCATCCCCTCCTTGCACAACTCCCTGTCCCTGCCCTCCCTGTCCCTGCCCACCCTGCCCCACCGTCGCATTGTTCGGCGGCGGAGTAGCAGGCGGCATGACGAATTCATTCACGTACCGACTCGCCTCGTCCACGAGGAAAGCACCCTTCTTCATGACGCCACCATCGACGACCATCTGCTCCATGACGCTCACACCCCTCTGTCCTGGCCCTCCCGAGCCCTCGAAACCTCTCCTCAGCGCCTCCAAATCGACTGACGGAAAACGAACTTCATTCTGCGGTTTGCCGCTCCGGAACGTGCCCTCTTCGCTGATACCCCTCAAAACATCCTCGAGCTCCAGGAAGCGCTGCTCCAGCTCTTCAGTCAAGGCGCGGAGATGGTTGCCAGAGCCCGTAATCATGCCGCGGGACCACAGACGCCCGTCATCGCCACCGTAGTGCACTGCGGGGATGGTTTGCTTGAGCAGGGCGTCGACTTCGTCTTTAGTGAGGTTGATCTTGAAGTCTTGTTTCCAAAAGGCCGGATTGCCGAGGTCTTTCGGGGTGATGGGTTGGCCGGGTTTGAACTGCGCGGAAATGGGAGTGCGAAAGAGCGAGTCGATGCATTTTTGGATCTCAGGCGCGGTGGCCTTGAGCTCGGCGAGTAAAGCGGATGCCGTCAGAGTCGGTGTCGGAGGAGGTGATGGGTCCTGGTTGTGGGGCGAAGGAGTCATGTGTGGCGGTGGCACCGGACCCATTCGCTCACCCACGTTGATTGCAGTACCGTTCCTGCTCGCTTGAGAAGGAGCTGCAGCAGCCATCTGCTCGGTGGCCTGAACTTGAGCCTTACTCTGCCCAGGACTGGCAGGTCTAGAAGCGGTAGGAGTTGTATTCTCGCTCTTCAAGACCTCCTTCACACTCTTTGGCTGTCTGGGCGGCTTCGGCTCCTTCTCTTTCTTTTTCTTCTTCTGCCTCGACACAATGGCTTCCTGTACCTCCTCTTCCTGTTGCGTCGGTTGGACCTTCACTGCCTCGGCCTTAATTTTCTCTTCCTCCATTTGCTTGGCGCGCTCCTGGCGCTCCTTCTTCATCTGATTCTTTGTCTTGGTTCGGACGGGAGCAGATCCCACCTTACTAGGCGGCGGACTGTTGGCGCGAGAGAGCGACGTCGAAGTCATCGAGATGTTGTCTGACATGGAAACGTGCTCGCTTGAAGGTGTGCCAGGAATGTTCATAGACGCCACGCTAGGCTGTCTACTCGGCATCCTGCCCGCACCAGAGACACCAGCCACCGTCTTCTCCAAAGTAGGCGTCGCAGCGCTATGGACCGGCGGCATCTCACTTTTCGGTGTAGGCGTGGCCACCACCCTAAGGGTCCTCGGTGCATTCTTCACCAACGGCGAAGACACGCTGGGGCTCTCGGGTCTTGCATGGGCCAAAGCAGCAGGCTTGCCAGTCGTCTTGCTCGGAGTCTCTGCCGTACCATGTTTGCCAGCCGCAACAGCTGCAGCATTCGACTCCTGTTGATTGGTGATGGCAGCAGTAATGTCCAGCTTTCCTGGATGCGCTCGCTTCGAATCTTCTTTCTTGCTGTCAGACTTGCTGGGCGTTACCGGCGAAGCCTTTGCGTCGCTGGTTTGCACAGTCGCCACGCTCTTCGAAGCTGGCTGCATGCTCGAAGGTATCGAAGTTTTCCTTGCTCTGATTGGCTCGGCGGCTTTGCTTGATGCTTCAACAGTTATTATCTTGTCCGGCGGCGCCTCCTTCGACTCCTTGTTGGCAGTAGTGTCAGGCACGGCAGGCTTCTGGTTCTCGAAGGACTTATTCTGATCTTCGCCCTTCACAGATGTGCTCTCAACTTCTGGCTTCGCCTGCTCCTCCAACTTCGGAGCATCCTCAGCGACGATCGGTTTCTCAGCAACCTTCATATCTTCGCTGTCTGCAGGCGCTTTGCCGCCCTTCGACGGCTTCGTGGGCGTTTTGTCGTCTGGCCTAGCCTCGCTGCTTGCCAATCTCGCGGGAGTTGCAGGTCTAGCGGCAGGTGTACTGGGTCTGAGCGGCAACGCCGGCAAGATCTGCTGACTACTAGCCTGTCGTCTCAGACTCGTTCTGCTGCTCGGTCGACTACTAGGCTTGCCGATTGCGCCTGCTGAAGCTGGACCGTCAATCTCATCGTCGAGGTAGGCTGGTAACGCTGTAGGCTTGACTCCATCAAATCCAGGAGGCACTGTTGGCGTACCCCTGCGGCTCTCATTTGAATGCGCCTCGAAGCCTGGCGGCACGGTCGGTGTCGAACGTCGTGAGATGATGTCGTCCTGATGTAAGGATGCCTGACTGGAAAGAGGAATCGAGCGCTTGGTGCTGGGGCCCGGCGTTGCGGTGGAGTCGAGATCGACCGAAGTAGTTCTTGACGGTGGTAGAGCTGGGAAGTCGACATCGCCTGTAATGACACGTCAGTCAGCAATTCGCATATTTTCATCACGTTACAGTGCAGTGGCTTCGTCCTCCTCTTGTCGGATGATGCATGGTGGTCGTCCAGGCGTCGCTCTGGCGGAGCAATTATCAGCTCCGCCAAAGTCTAAACTACAGGCCGCGCCGAAGCAAAGACTTCTGGCGCTCTAAGTACAAAGGTGCTTTGGCTTTCCCATGCTCATAATCACGTCAGTCGATGCGTTTCGTGAAGCGTTGGGACTGTGAGGCATGTATTGAGTGTGGTTCTGGTAACGTACTATACTTCCCATCTATCAGCGAGCTGCCACTAAATAGTCTGGGAGTTGTAAGCATACGTACATGCAGGCGCTCTCAAAAGAGTTGACGTACACCTCGTCTGATGATGTCCACCTTTTGCTCGCCTCGCGAACGCCTACGTCTCATGCCCAAAAGTCGTCCACGTTACTGGTATTGTGGCGACGACCCATAAATAAGCCGGTACTAGCAGGCCGAAACCAACACTTGGCGGCTGCGTTCCCATCCCGAACACCATGCATGCAAAAGCACATCCCAAGCCAAAGCACATCAAGAAACATAGAAACAAAATGACATCGCCCATCCAGCCATGCGTGATCTACCAGCGTCCGCCGTAGACGCCACCACCATGCATCATCCCGTTCGGTCCATAAATCCCTGCAGCACCCGCGCTGCCAAGTCCGCCAGCAGCGCCAGCCTGGAATCTCGATTGAAGCAGGTGCGCGTCGTTGATACCGGCGCCGATACCCATGTCCAAGCCCGACGACGTCGAACTGGTGTTACCATGACCTTGTCGAGCATGCTTCTTGGACTTCTTCTTGCCGCGCTGGCCTGTTTTCTCGCCATCACTGAAAACGGCCGACGAGCCATAGCCGCTCAGTCCGTTGACGCTATTAGCACCAGCTGATGGGTACGATGCCAGGCTGGCTTGGCTGACGGACGGGTAGGCTGCGGATGCTGCTGTGTTGTAATGGTTAGGAGGGGACATGAACTCACGCTTTTGATCCATCGAACTGCCGATCCCGGCTGCTGCGCCGTCCCGACCGCGCAGCAAATTGCGCATCATCTCCTCGTTCGCATTCGTGCGGGTTGCACCCGCACCATACTGTAAGCCACCAGTGGCAAAGCCGTGGCCTTGACCGAAAGTCATTCCTCCTGAAACAGGCGGAGTTCCACTGGTCTTCAACCCTGGAGGCGGACCCTGAACGTTGGAAGTGTAGAATTGGCCTTGCTGTTGGCTGCCAAAGCCACCCTGTTGTGGCATCATCGCAGACTGCTGCTTGAGGAGTCCAGCATTTGCAACTGGTTTGACGGAAGTAGACGCTGAAGACGAGTCGTTGGCGAAAGAGAACCTGCTGTGATTCCGCTGGTGTCCAGGAGGGTTGGTACTCTGGTTTTGGAAGGCCGACGCTTGATTGAGATTGTTGAGCAGGAGTTGTTGGTGCTGTTGTGGTGTAAGCCCTCGATCGCTGATACCGGCCGGGCTGGCTACACCGCCGAACTGGAAGCGCTGATCTAGTATGCCGATGTTGTCTTGTCCTTGGGGTCTCCCAATGGCGCCTCCCAGCGATTGCCCACCACGTTCCTCGGGTTCTCCACCGAGCTGCTGACTGCCACTCATCTCGGGGTGCTCGTCCTGTGCTTGCTCCGATGCTGCTGCTGGTGGCTCCGCAAATTGCCGCGCTTGCTCTTCCAACCTTCTCTGCTGCTCCTCTTGCTCGTGTTGTCTTCGCAGCCGTCTCTTTGCGCCACCATTCTCGTCGAACAGCGGTGGATAGTTCTTGATGATTTGCTGATCCGCATCGGAAAGCGAAGACATTGAAAAGACGAACTTGAAATCATCGAGGCTGAAGTCTTTGAAGAAATCCAGAAACGCTGACGTGGCCTTGGGCTTCGGCTGCTTCGGCTGCTTCGGGACCACATGCGCAGAAGTCGTTGCGGGTTGCTGTGCCTGATTTGAATGGGCGGAATGGATTTCGGGTTGTGATGCGTTCGCCGGCGTGGCTGTCGTAACCTGTGGACTCTCATGAGCTATGCTTGCAGCCCTGCTTTCTGCCCGGCTCGGATGCACCGGTCTTGATGCCCAGCTCGCCGTCGACGGTAACGCTGGTCGTTCAGCCGCGGGGCTAACGGGTTGATCGCCACTCGCTTGCCTCGCCATCGGTTGTGCTGAAGCCACAGGTTGCTGAGACTGGGGAGGTGGCGGGCGCCCGCCTTCATTCTGACTCCCGCCAGCATTGAGGGAAGACAAGTCCGCTCTCGAATAGCTTTCGCTCGCCTCTCCAGCCTCGTGCAGGAACATGCATTGTCGATTCTGGCATTGTTCTCCTCGTAGGTAAGCGGAACAGTACTTGGTCGTACCAAATTGCGCTCGCAATACGCGATCGCCGTTCTTGCTCCCGTTGACAGCGGCAATACAGCTTGCTGCGTCTTCCTTGCGTTCGTAGGTGACGTAAACTCCCACGGACTGTGGATTTGATGGGTCCTTGGCCTTGCTGACGACAATCTTGATAATCTTGCCGTACTGGCCAAAGTACTGGTCGCCGCGTAGTGTCTGTAGCAGCTGGTCCTCCTGGGACGAGGGGCTCAAACCGGTCACATAAACCAGATTCTTCTGCACCACTCGCAGTCCCGCCAGGTGTTTCCGGCTCAGATGGTCGGCTTCAGCTTTCTGCTTCTCCTTCTGCATGGCTTGCTGGGTTTTCTTTTGCTTCTGAAGCTGGCGTTGCTTGTGTGCCTGCGTCTCTTCGGGGGTGATGGTCTTGTAGACGATATCCTCATCGCGGTAGGGCCGTCGACACGCCGGACACAGGCCGTTCATGTTGTTCTTGACATTGTGATAGCAGAACTGACATATCTGCGACACCACGAGTCAGCAACAACAAGTCATCCACGGTGTCTCTGGGGTCCTCACCTGATACCCGCAAGGACACGGGCGGAACCCCTTGTCGCCCAAGTCGAGGTCTTCGACGCACAAAGGACATGTCTCCTCCTCATCGTCGTCGATGAACTGGTCTTGCAGATTCCGCGACATGGCGAGGGTGGTGAGGGGTGTGTGTGGGTGTGATGAGACGGTGATGGTGTCGAAGCCGTGGCGAGGCGGATGAGGGCCGGAGTTGAGTGCGGGAGCGACGCCAGCGTGGTTGTGTGTGTTGATGGAAGTCGGTGGGAGGGGAGTGATGGCAATGTCTATAATACAGTCGTGAAACGCGAAAAAGCAGGAGCACGGTGTGCAGCAGGTGCCAGTGGTGGTGTCTGCGAGAGAGCAAGGCAAGGAGGGCTCGCCGCGAGGGAAAGCACGTCCGACCATCCACCAATCGGCTGCTCCCGCCACGCTGACCTCCGATGACTTCAGGAAGGAGCTACTGTACATGTACCTCCAGCTCTTGCCTCCGCATAACACAAGACTAATCCAATGGCGGCACGACACACGATGAGGCGATTCGCGGTGCAGGTCGCCAAGGACGGCGCGCGGGGTAGCGGGGTGGCGGCGCGGAGATCCTTCGCCACCACCAGCGTGCGCGCCGCGGACCTCACCCAGGACAGCAAGGACAGCCTGCCCGAGAGCGACACCTCCGACCTGCCCAACCTGCGACACGCCCAGCGAGGGGCGCAGGGCAAACTGCACGCTCCCATCGTCAACCCCGCAGGTGCGCCGCATTGATCAATATCCCTCAATCATTCGACTCTCCCCGCGAGACTGACCCCTCCACACAGACAAGGCCCAGGAAAAGGCCCAGTCGCTCCACCAATACGGCCAATACCTCCTGTCGTGTCTGCCCAAATATATCCAACAGTATGCCATTCCCCCCTCCCTCCAATCAATCAATCATTTCATTAATTCAACATGACCACTTTAGATTCTCCGTCTGGAAAGACGAACTCACCATCTACATCTCCCCCTCCGGCGTCCTCCCCGTCTTTTCCTTCCTCAAATACCACACCGCCGCCGAATTCACCCAAGTCTCCGACATCACCGCGGTCGACTACCCCACCCGCGACCAGCGCTTCGAGGTCGTCTACAATCTGCTCTCCGTCCGCCACAACTCGCGTATTCGCGTCAAGACATACGCCGATGAAGCCTCACCAGTGCCTTCCATCTGCAGCCTGTACGATGGCGCCAATTGGTATGAGAGGGAGGTGTATGACTTGTTTGGCGTGTTTTTTGTAGGACATCCTGATCTGAGGCGAATCATGACGGATTATGGTTTTGATGGGCATCCGCTGAGGAAAGACTTCCCCATGACGGGATACACGGAGATCCGTTACGATGAGGAGAAGAAGCGCATCGTGGTCGAGCCGTTAGAGTTGACCCAGGCCTTCAGGAACTTTGAGGGCGGCACCGCAGCGTGGGAACAGGTTGGTCCGGGCAGGGATAGGAAGCCCGATACTTTCAAGCTGCCTACGCCCAAGCCGGAGCCGAAGCCGGAAGAGGAGAAGAAGAAGTGAGACAAACAATGCAAAGTAGAGCAAGCCATGTTCTCAGCGCGTGCATGTATACCACTGTACATACCGCTTTTGAAAGACCGATGCGCGTGAGCAAGACCAGTTCACATGCACAGCTGTCACATCGATATGGAAGTGATCCGAGGACATACAATCGAGGCGACGTTTGCGCCCACTTTAGACTGTCGGATCAACACCAGAGACGACAGTCTCCGAAGTCTCAATTCGGGAAAACACCTCGGAAGTCACTGAACAGCTTCCCAACCACGTCGCAATCCACCTCCTCCCGCATCTCGCCTCCCAACTTCTTCCCTCCACGTGTACTGGGTGCGTATGAAGCGTGTGGCCGCCACAGGGCAAGCTCTCAGCAACCCAGGAAGAAGCCCGATGTAATGGAATGCGGTCGAGAAGAGACGAAGCGCGCAGCGGCGTATTCTAAAGTCCTCCTATCATCTCGGACTGAATCCTTACCGTATGCAAACGCGTGCCATAGGGAGGAGGTGTCGTATACACATGTATCGAGGTTCTGGGGCTCGACACCGTACAAGAGTCACTGCTTCTTCGCGCCGCCTACACGTATATCGAAGACGAATTTTGTTTGAATAGCAGTGTTCAGCACAAGCATCACGAGAAGCTGCGTCCGCGGAGAACCAATTGTTGATCAACGCTTGGTCGAGTAGTGAATCGACTGGAGCCCCAAGTAGTGGCAGGGAGCAGACTGGTCCACAAGTAGACGAGGCAGAATGCAGATGAAGTGGCAAGCCCCGAAGTTCGCTCTGTCGGAAAGGCGGTCAACTCAGTTTGGAAACAACCGTTTCTCAGCTGGTAAGCTTCATGCCTGGTACCGAGGCGCGTACGATTCTCAGCCAGCAGTGGTCGTGCTGTGCCATACATGTAGTGTTCTAACAGTCTTCCAACCACCCTCATCGCTGACAAGCGTCACGGGTCCGGCATAGCGCTTCCGTCCTCCCAGGAGATAATACGCCATTGCCATCAACAGGATTCCAGCAAAAATCACGGTACCCCTTCAATCGTCAGCAGCTGGAATCGGCCACCGCCATGAAACGCTCGCCTACTCACCAGTTCCAATTCCGGACCGTGCAACCGTGTGGGGGACAGTGGCCCTTGAATGGATCTGTCGGCATCGCCATGATGGCTGCCGCGAACAGGCCATGTGCAAAAGCGAAGATGTTGATCGGCAAGCCCGCTCTCCCCAGCGACCACCTCCGCTTAGGCAAAGGAGGGCCCCACAGTCTCCGAAAGATCAATGTCCCGACGGCGATTTCAAAGACGGCAAGGTATGCAAGAGACTAGAGCGCCATCATAGTCTAATAAGCTATGTGATCGAGCTTCGCCAGAGCGAGTAGCAAGAGGCTAGTAAAGAAAACGATGAACACCGCTATTATTAGCACGTAAAACCTTGGCGACACCTTGGAAAGCGCCTTATAGAAGGGCAGGCCACCGTCTCTCGCGAAGGCAAAGGTCTGGCGGGAGGCCGAAGCTATAGTATTAATCCTAGAGAAAAAGCTTAGCATAGTAATAATTACTATTAAACCAACTGTTCTAGCGTTTGAGCCGGTAGCCCTCGCATAGATCTCTATAAAGGGAAAGCTAGTAAAGCTCACGAGGTCTAGATATAGTCTATAGTAAAAGCAGTACGTAATAACCTAGGGCGAGTAGGCAGGTAGTAAGTTAGTATTCTATCTTAGACCTAGTGCGTCCCTCTACGTATCGATAGCATACTATTACAAAACTAGAGATAGCGCTAATTAGATAGCTGCCGAGGATGCTACGAGGCATATTAAGGGATGCGTCCTAGGTATCTTCTACTATATAGGCTACTCCGTCCGATCTAGATACAAGCTATAATATAGTATTCTATGCTATTAACATACTAGTGCTAGTATGTTCCTAGTTAGGGATGTTTGTAAAGGACCCGAAGACCTCTTTTACTAAGTTTAGAGGTGCTATAATCTAAAGCACGATCAAATTAGTAGCGAATCCTATAGAAGTAACAGGTAGCAGGTTAGCAGATGTCTTAGACAGAAACCAATGTATCTGTTAGTTATCGACTATTTTAATATAAGTTAGTCGATTCTATATTAGCCCCGACCCTCTATTAATCGGTTGCTTAACTTATGTAGCACTAAGACATACTATAAGCTGCAGCCTAAGAGAACGTACCTAATATAAAGACTACTACGACTACTACCTCGACTAACGCTAAATACCTAGCGCTAATAGTATTTAAGGCTATCCTAGCTACGGAGATAATAACTACAGGTATAAACCGTATATAGGCGCCTTTCTTAGTCGATAACTACGTCTAGGGATATATAATATTAATATATCTCGCAATCGTCGATCTAGATAGGAACATTTTGAAAGCTGTAGAGCAAAGCTATAAGACTATTAGGAGCTAACTAGCCGTATACGACAGGATCCTCTAGGCGCGAGGATAGGCAAACTCGGAGGTCTAGTAGTACTGCCCGCTAGCGGTTAGGGCTATAGATGCTATTTTAGTAATAGAGAAGACAAAAGGTAAGTAAATAATGCCTAATAACGATTAGTAGAGGGCTATCTAATGTCTTACAAAACGACTTCTAATCTGTCTCGGCTAGGCGACCCCCTTAAACTATTACCGGCGCTAAATAGTCGACTTATAAGGCCTTGCGTACCCTATACGTTATGCTCGTAGTATAATAGAGGAGGTCCCGTTATAGAAGTAATCGCCCTATTAATCTGCTTATATATAGCGCTATATACCGCTATATAGCCTCCTATGCCGCTAGCTCGGAGCGCACTAAACGAGCCGCTAGGAGAAGGTATTAGACGTAGCGTAAGGCTTTCGAGCGTAGGATGAACTAATAGTATAACGAAGACCTAGGTACTTATTTCGACACACATAAAGCTAAAGATACTTAGAAGGTTAAAGTTACGTTTTAGTTCCTACTTTTTGCCAAGCCTCTTTATCTCGACTCGGTCCGCTAGGAGGACGTTTAGCCGTCTTTCGTAATATTACAGGTCCTCTATAATTGCGTCGATGCTATCGTGCGTCTTATACGACACCTTGCTATCTATAGTAGCTAGTCTTTGTGCCGAATCGCAAATATAGCGCGCAGGTATATTAGAATACAGAGAAGATAAGTCTTTTAATAGACTTTCTAGACTCGGATAATAAACTTGTAGCTAGTAGATAGGTCTAGTATAATCGATGCCCTCTAGCGAGCTTCCTAATGCCGCTAAGATCTGCGAATCGTTTTAGTACAAAAATAGGAGCTTTACTACAAGGTTCCTTATAGTAGTAGAGCCTATTAGACACGCACGGCAGAGACGTACTTACTTAGCTTTAAGGCGCTAAATTAGAAATGTCTATAACCTATAAATAATCGGATAGCACACCTATTAGTTAGGTAGCTTATAGCTTCTATTTCTGGCTACTTAAGAGTATAGTATACCTTAACGCTAAGCTATTATTAGACTTTTAGAAGAATTATACTATTATCGTATATCTAGAAATCGAGTTAAGTTCCTAGTAGCTATAGCCTAATCGAAAAGAAGGCATAAGGGAGCATTTCCTATTCCCTCTCTAGTAACTATTAGACGGAGCTAGTGTTAGTACCTTATATTAAGCTACTACGCTCGTACATAATTCTAGGCTTTTAGAACCTCGTCTCAAAACTTAAGACAGATTCGAAAGGAGCGAAGCTAATCTAAATTAGCGGTAGTAATTAGCTAGAAGCTTGTCGAGATTGTCTTCTAGATCTATCTATAATGTCCTTTTAGCTATCGGTCGCGAGTAGCGCCTAATTGCTACTACGTCTATACAATAATAGCTATCTCTTAAGTCTTAACATATAATAAGAATACTAGAGTTAGAGTACAATCGCGTGCGGGGTCTATAAGAAACTAATGTAAAAGCTATAGAGGTACCTTATAGCGTAGGATTCGTATAGTAATAAAATCCTCGGTTCTTGTTACTATCTTATTAGGGAGTACCTAACTCTTAATCGATTGCCGTCTAGCACCGCTAAGCGAGGCTGTAGCTATAGAAGGGGATATGTATCTATCTCTAACTTGCTAGATATAGGTAATAGTACGGTCCTTTACGTTAATCTACTTGCTCGAAATGTCCTATCCTCTTAAGCTAGGCTTTGCTAGGAGGAAAGGAGTTTCCGCGAAGGAGAAGATCTTAATAACACTTTCGTTTAAGCTTACTGTCGTCGCACTATATCTCGTAATTAGACTCTTATTACGCTAGCCGTAGCGTAAGAGACTAGCTTAGGATAACACCCTTGCCCTTATAGCGAAGGTTAGGCTATAGTATAGATTTAAGGATTACGCTAACTTGATAGTTACTAATAGTTATACCTACTAGACGTTTGCGGTCTATAATGCGATTACTCTAATTGTCGGAGTATAGTATAGCCTTAGCCGCGATGCCTTAGAGCTCTCGAACAAACAGATATTAGGTGTTCGAAGATTAATACTAGCTACTACAATTACGTTCGTTCTTACTACTACCTTCGTACTACTATCCGCCTTAGAGATTCTCTGTCGCATTTTAGTAGAGAGGCGTGATCGCCTTATACTAAATACAATTCGTACTTGTATAATTACTTAGGGTATCGTTAGGACTATTTTAGGTAGAGTCTTCCTATTACGTAGTAGTATGTCTAGAAATTAGGTAAGTATGCGATAGCTATAAGCGAGACACTCCGGTCTAATAAAGTAGTACTCTACGTTCCTTATAATTAGCGTCCTAGACGTACTCCTATAGATCGCGGCCTTCGTAGCGGTAGTAGTCGTTACGCTGCTATTAAAAAATAAGAAGTAATAGGCACGAGTGCTTCTAAGCTTATCGCCTGTCGTCCTATATAGTATAGTCCGAATGTGTAGGATGCTCTATATATTCTAACTAACACCTCTAGTATAGATCGATCGGTCTAAAAACGGCCGCACTATATGTTCTTCTAAGACATTTCCTTACTAGCAGGAAATCTAATACTATGTTTATAATCGCGACGACTATTACGACGTTAGTATCTATTATATACTATATAACGGCTCCGCTACTCGAGGTTAGGAAACATTTGCGCATAGGCTATAACGTCCCTATTATAGATAAGACCTATAGAGTGTTAGTCTCTAGGACGGACTTAAGATGTTCGTAGATAGATAAGTAGTTAGCTATTAGTAGTCCTTCGAGAATAGCGAGATTTATAACTAGAAGCATAGCTAGCTATTAGGACATTACGGGTATAGTACGATACTCGCGGCTAGACTCGAGCACGAAGAACGCCCTAGAGTACCTTATGTAAGCGGCGCGGCCGTATTAGTAAGACATTCCGACGTATAGCGTAGATCCTAGACCCGAACGGGATGCACGTAGGCGGAATACTAAGGAGGACGATGTAATTAAGACTATAAGGGTCGGCATAAGTTAGTATATTATAATACCTAAAACCTTCTAATAACACGCTAGTCTAGTATAGGTCCGACAGGAGTAGTCCTAGAGGTATATGTAGTAAGCTAAACGTAGTATATAACCTTCGGAGTAGTTTATAATATGCCTAAAGTCTTCGCTAATTTGACCTCGCCTTTACGATTAGCTAAAACAGGTTCGTATAGGATCGTAGTTTATAGCGAGCTAAGGCTTGTTAGCAATTCCAGCTAGGTTTATTCGACATAGGGGTTATAGCGCCTAGAGGAGCGGGTCCGGATAGGAAGAGACGTTTCGACCTCGGGATTAAGAGGGAGGAAGTTTAAGCCTATAGATAGGCACAAGATTAGTTAGGGCGAGATTCTCGAGATGCTTATTATAGGATTTCCTAGTAAGTTCGTCTACCCGCTAGGTACATGTAGTGTATATAATCTAATTAATCGTAAAAGTCCGTGTGCCTATATAGAGGGACTTACGAAGGCATAGCCTTAGACAGAGCTTTATTTAGATCCTAGCCTAGTCCTATAAGCATACAAACACTAGTTCGTATAGGATTAGGGCGGATGTGTCTACAGGTTATTATAAGGATAATAGCTAGGAGGAGATCCCGCTCGGATTTAGTAGGGATGTTAACCCGAATTTCGGGGATTAAGACGGGAGGGGAGAATTGTTATTTAATTAGGAGAAAGAGTATAATAGCTTCTCGACTGTTATATAATTATTAGAGAACAGAGAATCTATTATAGATCTGTCTCTATAGATGTAGCTAAGGCCTCTTAAACGCCGTAGGCAGATAGCGGGATATAGTTTCCGAGGCCGCTAGGATATATATACTACCTACGTAGGAGCTATATATAAAGTGTCTGCGGAATAACATAAGAAACTATTATACGCGTTAATCGATTAACTCTGTTTTATATATAATTGTTAGATGTTATTAATAGCAGTGTCGTCTTTGTTAGGTACGAGCTCTTAGCTCTTTAACGAAAGCTAGATACCTAAGTACACGGTAATTAAGAGTTTGATTCGTACCGCCTTGTCGCTTAATTATTTCAAGGAGTAGATATAGGCACTTAGAGGCAGAGTATACTTAAAGGTGACTACGAATGTTATAATAACCTAGATACCCGTGCTAGGATCCTAGATAGATTAGAACGGATACTCTCGATCCTACTTTAGGACCTTATATAGCATTCCCCTACGTATTAGTCTTTATATAAGACTATCGCTTTCGAGCTTCTACTAATAGTATTTACCGACTTTGTCCTCTATATCTAGAGCAGAACAATATCTTCCCGAGTCTGATCTATACTAAATTCGAGTCGGCTATACTAACTCCGTAACTATATAGTTACTAGATTCTAAGGCTTACCCTTCGAGAACACTATAACACGTTTAGAAAGTAAGCGTAAGGACATATCTAGCTACCCTAGACAACATAGAGACTTATACTCTAGTATAGAAGATGTAAGGACTACTTCTTGCTATAGCTATTTTTACGGCTTATGCCGCTACTACTACTGTCGCTAAATTTAAAGTCTTCTCTAGTCGTCGTTATAAAGCTTAAGAATCTAAGAGAGGATCTACTTAATTCGAACTCTATAGGAAAAAGACTTATGCCTATTAGCCTATACCGGGTAGTGTATATGTCTACTAATTCTAGGATTCCCTAAGCTACTTCTATTACTTCGGATATGTGTATAATAGCGATAATTATAGCGGCAACTACATGGCGTTCCTCGACGGATCGCACCTGTCGTAGTGCGCGAGTATAGCCGGGAAAGGTACTATCTAGAGTTATAAGGTCCTATGTAGTTAATAGGGAAGTTACATACATCTATCGACACTACGGCTAGCAAAACATCTATTAGGCGGTTAGTAGGACAACATTTCGCTAGAGCTCCTCCTATCTCTAACTAGATTAGGCGGTCGTAGATGACGCTACTAGTCGCAGGTAGCAGAAGACTTAAGAAATGCATCGAGGGGATAAAAGATGACGTTCCCGCTGTTTGCTTTATTATATATACGATACATTATTACTCCTTTAGTACGTACGGAGATAGGTTAGTACTAACCCTACGTAGTATCGACCTTATCGACTACTCGCACCCTCTCGACTATTAAACCTAAATCGTCTCGTTAATTAGACGAATCCTAATAGCCTAAAGAAAAGGCGCTATAACGCTATAATATATCTCGACGACTAGAATCGTCTTATTAACTAGAGACGACTTAATCTAAATTACGTTCTACTATAGCTTAATAATCGAGAGCCGACTAGAAGAGACTAACTTCTTCGTCTACTATTTCTAACTAGATAGAGAGCTAGAGCTTATTAACGAGACCTTAACCTTTAATAATAGGGTAGGAGAGACTAACTTCTTTGTCTACTACCTCTACCTAGTTAGGAATATAAAGTTCGTTAATAGTAGCTTTACGACGCCCTAATACCTCTCGCTTAAATATAACAAGTATAGACTATAAAATACCTTATAATAATAATATAGCGGTTAGTAAAGAGTAGATAGCTATACTTTAGTAGATAATATAAAATATATTGAATTAAGATCCGAGACTTAATATAGAGATCTAACACTCTTATAGGTAATAGATTTATATATAAGGAAGCGGCTACTAGAGGAATATATTAAGTTAGGAAAGAGATATACTATAGTATTAACAACTAACTAGCGGGTTATATATACTAAAGTATGCTATAACCTAAATAGGTAAGCGTTAGTAGCTTCTAAAGACAAGTTCTTAAAGAGGGGACAAGCTAAGTAGTTCTAATAAATAATAAGAGTTTAATAACAGTTAATTCTAATTAGTCGATTACTAATATAAGTTGAATATAGTCTAAACAAGTCTATCCTACGTTTCTATATATAATTAGAATCTTCTATTACTCTATCCTACTCTATCCTACTCTATATAGAGCGCCGTAAAGTACCGACCTACTCTATCCTACTCTATATAGAGCGCTATAGAGCATTCTAGCTTAGTATCCGCTAAGGGTCTAATAGCGTTCTTCTAATTCCTAATACTATCTCCTTCTTAGCCTAGCTTTATCCTAAAGCTTACTCTTCTCTTATTACCTTCTATATCTCTTCTTCTCTTTTAACACGCGATGTCTTCTCGTATCTCTAAGTATAAATAAAAGAAATCTAGTATAGCGCGCTATAACGACCTAATCGCCTTCCTAGATAAATACGCTAAGGATATGC